>CM053028.1:541591383-541853883 GCA_028564925.1 Lithobates sylvaticus | reverse complement strand
GTTCCACTCTCTTCTCCTTCTCCAGATCAGCTTCTAGCAAAAGGCACTTTTTGCATGACACGTTAGGATCTCAGTAGGTTTTTCTGCAGCACATTTCAACCTCTCTTTCCTTTTTTCTCTCTTTTTTTTTTTTTTTTTAGCAATGCTGTCTTGAATCTCCTTTCTTTGTGAGTCCTATTGTGCTCCCTTTATGTCTTTTCTTATGCATGCATGGTGTTGTTTTTTTTTTTTGTTTTTTTGTGTTTGTCCTTTAACCAATGTCCCCTTTATTGCAGAGTGTTTGCTGGAATGCATACTGTGTTTTGTAGTTTGGGTAGGAGGGAGGAAGAAGGGGGGGGGGGGGGTGGTGTTGTTCTAGATGGCGTTGACTGGGTAGGCTGCAGGTGTATGAAGAGCAGCAGAACAAGGAGGTAGGTGCAGCCGAGCTCGTGTTTGCGAACATCGATTGGTCCAGGTGCCTTTGCTGCTCATCGGTTGGTGAGTGTTGGAAAGTCAGAGTCGCTCTTTCTGCCGTTCTCCGAAAAAAAAAACCCACGCAAAAGGCTTTTCTTTTGGAGGTCATCGAAGACCCTGGTGACCAGATGGAAGGACGTTTTGACAGTCTTCTGCTGTAGCTTTGGGTGGCATGCCTTCAATCAGAAGCCCTGACCTTTAATGAAAGTAGAGAAGGCTTTTATTCCCCCCCCGATGATGTAGACAAAGACACCAGATTGGGAAAAAGGTCCGTCAGGGAGAAAAAAATCTGGACTAAGAATAAGGTAAACCTTCTCTCGTTGTTGGGGGCTTTCTGTGGTCTCTTTTTTGATGTTTCTCCGGGGCTGGTTGGCATGGCAGGCCCTGTTCTACTAGCATGACTTTGGACACACCATTGTCCTTTTTTTTGTTTTGTTTTTTTAGTTGTTGTTTATTAGAGTTGTGAGATTTTTGGTGCTTAATGTATGGATACCTTCTAAGACTTTTGTTTTGGGTCCTACATGTCAAACCTTGCAGGCTACCAAGAGCCTTTATTTTCTAGAACTGGTTCATGGGTTGTTGTCGGGACCAAGGAACGCTCGATCGAAGTAGCCATGTTGCGTCGTGCTTATCGGCAGCGTACTGTGAAATTGCCAAAAGCAGACGCAGCAAAAAAAAAAAAGGGGGGGGGGTTATATAATGTAGCGTTGGCGGACCTTTCACATGTGTAAAGTAGGAGGTGAGCCAGATTGATTAGTAAAGGGATTTGGAAGGCTATATGTAATATATGTAATGCAACCAAACAATCTCTGTCTCTCCTCCCCTCTTTACCTCCCTCTCTATGGTCCCCCCCTTTTCTTTCTCTCTCTCTTTCTCCCTCTCTCTCCTTCTCTCTTGCTCTCTCTCTCTCTCTTTCTGCCTCTCTCTCTCTCTCTCTCTGCTGCTGCATTTTGCATGAGCTATCTAGGTCATTAGCATTTTAGCGTATGCAAGACTTGACAAAGCTGATGAAAAGCCAGATGGGCCCGTCTCCTGTTTTTTTGCACCACTTCAGACCTCAGTAAAAGGACTTACTGCGGAGGCAGAGATGGGCTGCTTTATATGTAGCCTGCAGGCCCTCTTATTGAACCAGATCATTTATGCTACAAAACAGAATGCAGCGCGTGCCCCTGCGCCTTTCACAATGGATAAAGTCAATGGTCTATTATTTGCCTCTCCTTTTCATTTTTTTTTCCCTCTTTTTTATTTTTCTTTTTATGATTTTTTTTTTTTTTTCCAACCAAGCTCCATCCTCTGCCATTTTCTAATGTCTGTGTCAGCAGCATCTTCTGAGCATCTCTCTCTCTCTCTCTCTCTTTCTCTCTCTCTCTCATTGTTACACAGTAGAAGCTGCCTCTGATCTGCTGCAAGGAGGATGTCGGGAACTGCCGCAGCTGGGAGGACGTAAGGAAGCAAACAAGAAAATAGGAGGATGGAAGACAGAAGAAAAAAAAAAAAAAAGATAAGAGGGACCCTTTTCAGTGAAGCTTTCAGAATACAGAACAAAGGACACCATTGGGACTGCGGCTCCTGTTATAATGGCATTGTCCAGCCAACGTTTTAAAGGGGATGAGGATGGTTTGCAAGCGATGCAGTGGAGATCATCCTTACGATGTTTGTTGTTTTCTTTCGCCCCCTTCTGCAAGTCTCCGTCTTTAGAGGCCCTTCTCTCCGTGTTCACAGCGGACCTTGATTTAAATGTCCATACAATTAAGGCACGCGGTGAATGCCAAGAGAGGGTCTGATGAGCAGCAAAGCTGGGATACTTGGGGAGAGACGATGCTTGGATTAAGACCCTGGAAATCGGCAACCACAGGACCTGCCATGGCTGGGAAAAAAAAAAGATGGACTGAAATCTTGATGCTGAATTCTCATTTTGCTTCAATTTCTTTTTTTTTTTTTTTTTAGCTTTTATAAGTCCAGCGTATCCCAGCTGAGACATATTTGTGCCTTTTTCACCTCCTTGCCTTCGACAACATGAAAATACACCTTGGCTAAGGCCATAAACCTTATAGCCTTTTATGCTTGTTTTTTCATTTTATTTTTTATTTTTATGCTTTTGATGCCTCCATTGTGGATAAGATCTAGATATATACATGACGTATTTTAACAGGTAGCCTTCCAAAACACCTTATCCAATGGAAACGTCTCATTTTCGTTGTGCTGGCAAGGCATTTTATTAAGAAAAATGCACAAATGTAACCTGTGTATGCTAAAATGAATTCTATGGTTGATATATATGCATAGCTCTACCGCAGTATACTATTTACGTAACATTATTATCATGTTATTATTTCTGCAACGTAATTTTCTTTCTTTTTTTTTTATCTGCATCTCTCTGGCCTGTTCACATCTCCTTATTACGTAATGCCTCAACCTACCCTTCCGTGAAGTGATTGCGCAATGTTTCTCCTTGTTGTAATGCAATTTCTGTTTGATAATTTTTAATGCTTTCTTTCTGACCCTTTACATCCTTGTCTGCACCAGGGTAGGGGGGGGCCTGTAAGAGACCGAGACAGCTAAAGTGCATCCTGGGATCTTAAAGGGTTAATTAAATGGTAAGGGGGGGTGGAGGGAGAAAAAGTGGAGAAGAGCGATGGAGTGTGCTTGGTATTCCCTAAGGACCTCCAGGAGCACTAGAGAAAAAAATAAAAAAAATAAAAGCAGCAAGTAATGGAAAGTTAATAGTCTGTAAATGTCCTAATAAACATTACATGGGGGACTTAATGCTTGTCAGGAAGTGTCTACTTGCCCAGCTCCAGTTATGGGCTCCTGTCTTGGAGGCCTTATAGCCTAGTCAGCAAGATTTCGATAAGAAGGAGAATGCGGACAACCTCATCATCAATCTGCGGTAAAAGGGAAAATATCTCTAGTTCGCTGTAGAAAGTCTTATTGATGGGCCTACATGTAGAGGTACTTTTCGGAAACCTAGTCCTCTTCTTTCCAACCAGTAGGTCATGAGCTCCACCACCGGCAAACATCTAAGATCCCGAGGCACTCAAGATGGCTCAACTTCAGCTAGTGCCCAAAAAAAAAAAAAAAAGGCCAACGTTGTTTTATGAACATTTTATTAATATTTATCCAAAACACAGGTAGGCTTCGGTATGGCCAAGTGAGGTGCACCAAGAGAACTTAGAGGTTCTAGGAATAAAACAGGAGTCAAGAATACATGTGTCTGTTCTCCAATTTCTTTTTTTTTTATTGAAAAATTATATTTAAAAGATAATGTTTAACATCCCCTAAACATGACATGCAAACACTACACTTTGTCGCAATACTATAGAGAAAGGCAAGACATAAAACGCTAAGGAAACGATGCCTCCAATATAACCTTTACCAACAGGCAAGGGCTTAGCAACTGAGGACTTTGGAGAGAAATATTTAATCTCCCATTTAAGTTCCCATCGCTGTCATTAAGCCACAACATTAGTCACTGATCTCTCCTAATGCGGATACACTACCCACTTTTTTATTTATTTATTTACATTTATTTTTTTTTTATTTTTTTATTTAGCATCTCAAATCAGCTGCGTCGCGAGGCCAGGCAGCGTCACATATGGCTGTTATGCAGTAGCTAAGCTTTAGTGCAATTTAGGTTAACATTAGATAATCCACCAGGCCCCCAAAGAAGATTATTTGATGGTTACCTATATCCCGCAAAGAGCTTTGGATGTGGCTATTAGCATCTAATGAAGGACAAGAATACTGTTACTGTGACTAAACCGCATGAAAAAAAAAAAAAGAGGGATTTTCCTATAAGATCTATCAAACCGTTACGCTTTTCTGTGCCGGACAAATCAGAGGCCTGTAGGGTCTGCAGAGCAAGAAATAACACATTTAAAAAAAAATAAAAAAATTCAAATTTTGTTATTTTTTTATCTAAAAAAACACAAGGGAAAAAAAAAAGAAAAAAAATCACATAAAAACAGTACAGCGAGTTTCTGTTCTAATGTTGGACCTGCCATCTTCTCCTGTACTCTAGGGATATTTCCAGCAGGTTCAAGCAGTTCTTCTGCTTGTTGAAAGATTAACAGCTTAATTAACAGTTTAAGAAATAATCTACAGTACAGTTCTATTTTTAACTTTTTTTCAGTTAGGGATACGATTGGACGCACACCCAGAGTAACTTGCGATATACGCGCCATTATACAGGGTAAGTAGGCTAATAAGCTCAAGAAACACGACTGTCTGGGCAATATATATATATCTATATATAGATATATCTATAGATATAGATATCTATCTATAGATATATATATATATATATATATATATATAAAATGGATGCATTAAAAGTTAATAAAACGGCGTTTAGGTTCTTTGAAGCGATTTAGTGACACTGTTTCTTGAAAAGTAAAGCAATAGGACCAAAAAAGAAAATGGAAAGAACATTATCTGTCTGTCTATCATCTATACGAAATGGTATAATCTTTTAGCTGAATAGCGCCATCATATTCTGTAGCAATCTAAAATTAGGGTATATACAGTATACTTCACATAAAAATGCATAGACATCTATCTATGCTAATATTTTTATTTAAAAACATTTTTTTAAACTTTTATATATATATATATATATATATATATATATATATATATATATATATATATATATATATATTGTTAAATACAGTATGTATCCAATAATAATTATTTATACATACTGTATGTATATATATATATATATATATATATATATATATATATATATATAAATAAATAATTTTTATATATAAATATATATAAATGTGTATATATATATATATATATAAACATATATGTATATATATATATATATATATATAAATAAATGTGTATATATATATATATATATATATATATATATATATATATGTTTATATATATATATACATTTATATATATCAAATAATAATATATACATTTATATATATCTAATAACAATTATTTATACATACCGTATATATATATATATATATATATATATATATATATATATATATATATATATATATATATATATATATATATATTATATAATAATATTTTATATATAAATGTGTATATATATATATATAAACATATATGTATATATATTTATATAAACATATATGTATATATATATATATATATATATATATATATATATATATATATATTATATATATATATATAAGTGTATGATATTACATACATACATACACACTATATACCAAGTGCATATATATTAACAACTACAGTTATTTACTTATTTTTATTATTATTATTTTAACAATTTAATTATTAATTATAATAATATATAATAATATATATAATATAATTCTATTATTTTACCATTATAGAATTTTTTTAATAGAAAAAAAAAGGAACATTTTAATTCTTTTTTTTTTTTCTTTCATTGCTTACTCTACCAAATTTTTTTCATCAGGAATGTGTATTTTTATTTATTTTTCTTGTCTATTGATTTCTTTACGCGTTTGTAAAAGCCCTGGGACAATTTCATAAACCTTTTGCTGAAATCAGAATTAATGTCCCTGCATTTATATTACCCCTCTTGTCCTTTTTTTTTTTTTCTTTCCTTGCAGGCATGCAAGTCTTTCACTGCTGGAATGGTTAAATGCCATTAATCCAACCATTACTGGGCCAGTTTTATTTTTTCATAAAGTGCCCTTAGTCCTTCAGGCTACCAGTGCCCCCTTTACATTCATAACGCATAACAGAGGATAGCGGCTGAGCTACTTTCATGCGCTGTGAGCAGCCTAGGTGACTGATGTAAAGGAATTCTGGCCTTTAGGAGAATCTCCTGAGTGTCTCCTTAACAGCCAATGCAAGCCCTTGAACCCGCCATGCCCTCTGTGGCACATGTGGTCCTTTGGCATTTATAGTGGGCCCCTGCAGACAGGTGTCTGTGTACCTTGATACTTGCTCATTATTCAATAATAACTAGGTATGAATTCATTAAACTGGCTTCTAGGAGTTAAAGAGCTTATTTATTTCACGCTGTTGTACCTTTTTCTGTATTTTTCGTCCCTTTTTCTTTTTATATTTTTTTTCCCTCTGATCTTTTATAATGAGAAATGTCCCCAGTCTCTAACAACTCCTATGGCATGATTGTCATCTCTGACCGTCTCCTGTGTCATGTCCGCAGTCTCTGACCCTCTCCTGTATCATGTCTGCAGTCTGTGACCATCTCCTGTATCATGTCTGCAGTCTCTGACCATCTCCTGTATCATGTCTGCAGTCTCTGACCATTTCTTGTACCATGTCTGCAGTCTCTGACCATCTTCTGTACCATGTCTGCATTCTCTGACCATCTCCTGTACCATGTCTGCAGTCTCTGACCGTCTCCTGTATCATGTCTTCAGTCCCTGACCGTCTCCTGTACCATGTCTGCATTCTCTGACCATCTCCTGTACCATGTCTGCAGTCCCTGACTGTCTCCTGTACCATGTCTGCATTCTCTGACCATCTCCTGTACCATGCCTGCAGTCTCTGACCGTCTCCTGTATCATGTCTGCAGTCTCTGACCGTATCCTGTACCATGTCTGCAGTCTCTGACCATCTTCTCGTACCATGTCTGCAGTCTCTGGCCATCTCCTGTACCATGTCTGCATTCTCTGACCATCTCCTGTACTATGTATGCGATCTCTGACCATCTCCTGTACCATGTCTGCAATTCTCTCCATTTCCTGTACTATGTCTGCAGTCTCTGACCATCTTCTGTATCACGTCTGCAGTCTCTGACCATCTCCTGTACCATGTCTGCAGTCTCTGACCGTCTCCTGTATCATGTCTGCAGTCTCTGACCGTCTCCTGTACCATGTCTGCATTCTCTGACCATCTTCTCGTACCATGTCTGCAGTCTCTGGCCATCTCCTGTACCATGTCTGCATTCTCTGACCATCTCCTGTACTATGTATGCGGTCTCTGACCATCTCCTGTACCATGTCTGCAGTCTCTGACCGTCTCCTGTATCATGTCTGCAGTCTCTGACCGTCTCCTGTACCATGTCTGCATTCTCTGACCATCTTCTCGTACCATGTCTGCAGTCTCTGGCCATCTCCTGTACTATGTATGCGGTCTCTGACCATCTCCTGTACCATGTCTGCAGTCTCTGACCGTCTCCTGTATCATGTCTGCAGTCTCTGACCGTCTCCTGTACCATGTCTGCATTCTCTGACCATCTCCTGTACTATGTATGCGGTCTCTGACCATCTCCTGTACCATGGCTGCAGTCTCTGGCCGTCTCCTGTATCATGTCTGCAGTCTCTGACCGTCTCCTGTACCATGTCTGCATTCTCTGACCATCTTCTGTACCATGTCTGCATTCTCTGACCATCTCCTGTACTATGTATGCGGTCTCTGACCATCTCCTGTATCATGTCTGCAGCCTCTGACCATCTCCTGTATCATGTCTGCAGGCTCTGACCATCACCCCGTATCATGTCTGCAGTCTCTGACCCTCTCTTGTATCACGTCTGCAGTCTCTGACCATCGCCTGTATCATGTCTTCAGTCTCTGACCATCTCCTGTACCATGTCTGCAATTCTCTCCATTTCCTGTACTATGTCTGCAGTCTCTGACCATCTTCTGTATCACGTCTGCAGTCTCTGACCATCTCCTGTACCATGTCTGCAGTCTCTGACCGTCTCCTGTATCATGTCTGCAGTCTCTGACCGTCTCCTGTACCATGTCTGCATTCTCTGACCATCTTCTGTACCATGTCTGCAGTCTCTGGCCATCTCCTGTATCTTGTCTGCATTCTCTGACCATCTCCTGCACCATGTCTGCAGTCTATGACCGTCTCCTGTATCATGTCTGCAGTCTCTGACCATCTCCTGTACCATGTGTCTGCAGTCTCTGACCATCTCCTGTACCATGTCTGCATTCTCTGACCATCTCCTGTACCATGTCTGCAGTCTCTGACCGTCTCCTGTATCATGTCTGCAGTCTCTGACCGTCTCCTGTACCATGTCTGCATTCTCTGACCATCTTCTGTACCATGTCTGCAGTCTCTGGCCATCTCCTGTACCATGTCTGCATTCTCTGACCATCTCCTGTACCATGTCTGCAATCTCTCCATTTCCTGTACTATGTCTGCAGTCTCTGACCATCTTCTGTATCACGTCTGCAGTCTCTGACTATCTCCTGTATCACGTCTGCAGTCTCTGACCCTCTCCTGTATCATGTTTGCAGTCTGTGACCATCTCCTGTATCATGTCTGCAGTCTCTGACCATCTCCTGTATCATGTCTGCAGTCTCTGACCCTCTCCTGTATCATGTCTGCAGTCTGTGACCATCTCCTGTATCATGTCTGCAGTCTCTGACCATCTCCTGTATCATGTCTGCAGTCTCTGACCATCACCCCGTATCATGTCTGCAGTCTCTGACCCTCTCTTGTATCACGTCTGCAGTCTCTGACCATCTCCTGTACCATGTCTGCAGTCTCTGACCATCGCCTGTATCATGTCTGCAGTCTCTGACCATCTCCTCGTATCATGTCTGCAGTCTCTGACCCTCTCCTGTATCATGTCTGCAGTCTCTGACCATCGCCTGTATCATGTCTGCAGTCTCTGACCATCTCCTGTATCATGTCAGACTTCAATATGGATTCATGCGGTCATTACTGAATACCAAAATCGTTTTCCAATACACCAAGTAGTAGCCGGATTATTGCAGTGACACTGACTCCAATTTGTCCGGCAAGTATGCTGGGAATATTTCCATACCGCTTAGTAAAGTAACACTTATGGTGTACCGGCTTCTGAAAAACATTAAGCACTGTGTCTGTGTAAAGACCACTTTAACCGGAAAGGTTTGCCGAATACCCGGGTGTTCGCCTTGTAAAATGAAATTCCTACAGCAGCATTACAGCGCTGCAAAGATAAGGCCGACGTTGCAGCAGGTTCTCAGGGAACGGCCCATGGACGTTTGGGGATATATGGGATCCAGTTCCTGATAGGTCAGACGGGAAGTACGGCTATGTGTGCCTGTGCGTGCCGTGCCGCTTGTCATAGTATATAAAACCAGATCCACAACGCACAGCCCTAATCCTTTCTACACTTTAAGGTCAGCGGTATAGGCATTATCTCCAAGATAAGACGGACTATGAAAATCGCTGACAATTCCACCCCCTCCTAACGCCAAGTGCTGAATGCATTCAAGAAAACACAAACACATAGCTGAGATGTGTAATTCGTAGTGTTCCCACATATGTAGGCATTTTCTCCATTTTAAATTGAACACAGAAGTATAGGATCCATTTTTTTAAGAGTTTTTTTCTTCTTTTTTTTGGCATTTTAATTTTCAAGCATTTTTTTTTTATTTTTTTATTTTTTTGCAGATACTCTGAAATTGCAAGTTAAAAATAGTGCGTGTGTTAACACTTGCAAATCTATAAGGTGTGTATATATAGATTAAAGAAAATAAAAACTAGCATAGATGTTCATCCTTCAAAACTACACGTAAATTCGTGGGCAAATGCATCCAAATCGAATGTTCTCAGGCTACATTCTCTTCGGGTCGAACATGAGAAAAATGATGGCTACTAGATCTTGCTATCAATGGAAATACGTATACTCTTCAGTGCCATCTAGTGGCCATAATGTGGTGTTTTCCCCCATTCACGTATTTGGTTTGCACAGAATATTGAGCCACCCAGAAATCTGCCGAACAATACATTTTTTTTTAATTTTGCATTTTCATTTTAAAGCTCTGTTTTTGTTTCTTTTTTTGTTTCTTTTTTTGCAGACATTTATAAAAAATAGTGTATGCATTCATTAACACTTGCAAAACTATAGATTGTGTTTATATTAAAAAAAAAAAAAAAAAAACTTGCATAGAAGTTCATCCTTCAAAACTGCACGTAAAATTTGTGGGCAAACCCAGCAAAATCGAATGTTCTCAGGGCTATAGTCTCTCCAGATCGAATGTGTGCATGAGGAAAATTATAGCTACTAGATGGCGCTATCGTAGGAAATCATTATGCTCCACAGTGCCATCTAGTGGTCATAATGTGGTATATTCCTCATTCACACATTTGATCTGCAGAGAATATTGAGCCACCCAGAAAACTGCGGATCCATTTTTTTCCCTACATTTTCATTTTAAAGCAGGTTTTTTTGTTTTTTTTGTTTTTTGTAGGTACTCTGAAAATTTCAAGATAAAAGTAGTGTGCGTGCACGCTTGCAAAATTATGGGGTTTATTTATAGAAATGTTGCATTCATGTTTATCCTTTGAAACTGCATGTAAATTGGTTGTGTGTAAATGGAGCAAAATCAAATGTTCACAGGCTATATTTTCTCCAGGTCGAATGTGTGTATGAGGACTGCATTTTGGCCACTAGATGGTGCTATCATAACTGCTGTGAATTGGGCAAAATTGAATGTTCTCAGGCTGTATTCTCTCCAGGTTGAATGTGTGCATGAGGAAAATACTGCATTATGGCCACTAGATGGTGTTATTATAGCTGCCACAAATTGGGCAAAATGGAATGTTCTCAGCCTATATTCTCTCCAGGTTGAATGTGTGCATGAGGAAAATACTGCATTTTGGCCACTAGATGGTGCTATCATAACTGCTGTGAATTGGGCAAAATTTAATGATCTCAGCCTATATTCTCTCCAGGTTGAATGTGTGCATGAGGAAAATACTGCATTTTGGCAACTAGATGGTGCTATCAAAGCTGCCGTGAATTTGGCAAAATTGAATGTTCCCTTGGCTGTATTCTCTCCAGGTTGAATGTGTGCATGAGGAAAATACTGCATTATGGCCACTAGATGGTGTTATTATAGCTGCCACAAATTGGGCAAAATGGAATGTTCTCAGCCTATATTCTCTCCAGGTTGAATGTGTGCATGAGGAAAATACTGCATTTTGGCCACTAGACGGTGCTATCAAAGCTGCCGTGAATTGGGCAAAATTGAATGTTCTCAGGCTGCATTATCTCCAGGTCAAATGTGCGCACAAGTAAAATACTGCATTTTGGCCACTAGATGGTGCCATAATAGCTGCTGTGAATTGGGAAAAAATTGAATTTTCCTCAGCTGTATTCTCTCCAGGTTGAATGTGTACGTGTAGAAAATGCAGCATTTTGGCCACTAGATGGTGCTAATATAGCTGCTGTGAATTGGGCAAAATTGAATGTTCCCTTGGCTGTATTCTCTCCAGGTTGAATGTGTGCGTGTAGAAAATACTGCATTTTGGCCACTAGATGGTGCTATCTTAGCTGCTGTGAATTGGGCAAAATGTAATGTTCTCAGCCTATATTCTCTCCAGGTTGAATGTGTGCATGAGGAAAATACTGAATTTTGGCCACTAGATGGTGCTATCATAGCTGCTGTGAATTGGGTAAAATTGAATGAGCTCAGGCTGTATTCTCTCCAGGTTGAATGTGTGCATTAGGAAACTACTGCATTTTGACCACTAGATGGTGCTATCATAGCTCCTGTGAATTGGGCAACATTGAATGTACTCCGGCTGTATTCTCTCCAGGTCGAATGTGTGCATGAGGAAAATACTGCGTTATGGCCACTAGATAGTGCTATCATATGAAATAGGCATGCACCTCAGCGCCATCTAGTGGGCATAATGCAGTATTTTCTCCATTCCCACATTCAATATGCAGAGAATATAACCTAAGAACATTCGATTTTGACACATTTACACTGCTCAATGAAGGGGGGTGATCTCTGGCCCCCCAAAACGCATTGAATTTTTTAATTTTATCCTCGCCCTGATCTTACATTGGAATAAATTTGTATCTGGACCACTATTTCAAGATGTAGAGCTTCTCTCAGATCCATTAACGAAGGGGGCAATTTTTGGTTCTGAAACAAGTTGGCTTTCTTATTTAGTCCTATTTTTACGTGATATTATGTTGGAATACATTTGCATCCAAACCATCAATTCATCGCGTACGGAATACATTTTAGATCTGTTGATGAAGGGGGTAAATTTTTGTCCCTGAAACGCGTTGGCTTTCCTATTTGGCCTTTCTTATGCTTGATCTTAGATTAGAATAAATTTGTATCTGGATTATGAATTCACGGTGGAAAGCTTCAATTTTAAATCTGTTGATGAATGGCGCAGTAATGGGCCTAGAAACAGGTTCTTGTGTGGTCTTCTTTCTACCTTATATTACAATAGAAACAAAAATTTGTATTAGCGCTATCAAGCCATGGCGTAGTGCTTCAGTCTTAGATCTGTTAACGAAGGGGCAATTTTTGACCCTGAAATGCACTGGATTGCCTATTTGCTGTTCTTTCTACCTAATCTTACATTGGAAATAATTTGTATCTTGAATATCAGTTTATGGTATATCGCTTCCATCCAGGGTCAGTGCTACCACTAGGCAGACTAGGCAGCCGCCTAGGGCGCACTGCTGCCTAGGGCGCCCGGCCACTGGTGTTCCTACTCTATGTTCACATCCGACAAAAATGTTATAGTCTGCACATCCAGCTTTTGTCGGACGAAAAAGCGGAATCGGCTGTTGAAAGTACCGTACTAACGATCCGAAAAATCGCCAGACAGCTCGTCATACGAATTTTGCCATCCGATTTTCGTATCGTGTGTACGGACCTTTAGTCTCAGTGGCCGGGCGCCCGGCCACTGGTGCAGCAAACGTTCATTGATGGGCGCTGGTGAGGCTGCATTTGATGGGCGCTGGTGAGGCTGCATTTGATGGGCGCCTGTAAGCTGCATTTGATGGGCACTGGTGAGGCTGCATTTGATGGGCGCTGGTGTAGGCTGCATTTGATGGGCGCTGGTGAGGCTGCATTTGATGGGCTCTGGTAGGCTGCATTTGATGGGCGCTGGTGAGGCTGCATTTGATGGGCGCTGGTGAGGCTGCATTTGATGGGCGCAGGTGAGGCTGCATTTGATGGGGTCTGGTGAGGCTGCATTGATGGGCACTGGTGAGGCTGCATTTGATGGGTGCAGGTGAGGCTGCATTTGATGGGGTCTGGTGAGGCTGCATTGATGGGGGCTGTTAGGCTGCATTGATGGGCGCTGGTGAGGCTGAATTGATGAGTGCTGGTGAGGCTGCCTTAATGGGCATTGGTAGGCTGCATTGATGAGCGCTGGTGAGGCTGCATTGATGGGCTCTGGTAGGCTGCATTTGATGGGCGCTGGTGAGGCTGCATTTGATGGGCTCTGGTAGGCTGCATTTAATGGGCGCTGGTGAGGCTGCATTTGATGGGAGCTGGTGAGGCTGCATTTGATGGGGCTGGTAAGGCTGCATTGATGGGAGCTGGTGAGGCTGCATTTGATGGGGCTGGTGAGGCTGTATTGATGGGGGCTGGTAGGCTTTATTTGATGGGCACTGGTAGGCTGTATTGATGGGGGCTGGTGAGGCTGAATTGATGGGCACTGGTAGGCTACATTTATGGGCGCTGGTGGGGCTGCAATGATGGGCGCTGGTAGGCTGCATTTGATGGGCGCTGATAGGCTGCATTTGATGGGCGCTGGTGAGGCTGCATTTGATGGGTGCTGGTGAAGATGCATTTGATGGGCGCTGGATAGGCTGCATTGATGGGCGCTGGTGAGGCTGTATTTGAGTGGAGCCGGTGGGCTGCATTTAATGGGCACTTCATTAAAAAGGTGGGGTATACATGGGCAGGGGTGGAGCCAAGGGGGGCAGCAGAAAAATGTTGGCCCTAATATGTGTAGACTTTCTTCTTTGGTTATCTCTCTACCCGATCTTACATTGGAATAAACTTTTATCTAGATCAGGGACCTCCAAACTGTGGCCCGTCGGCCGGATGTGACCCTTTGCTTGCCTTTATCCTGCCCTTGGGGCACTATTCCTCCCGCTGACACCAATGATGGGGTACTATTGTTCCCACTGACACCAATGATGGGGCACAATTCCTCCCACTGACACCAATGAAGGGGCACTATTCCTCCCACTAACACTAATTATGGGGTACTATTGCTCCCACTGACACCAATGATGGGGTACTACTGCTTCCGCCGACATTAGAGGTGGGGAATTTTTTCTACCACTGACAGCAATTATTAGGCACTATTCCTCCCACTGATACCAATTATGTGGCACTATTCCTCCCACTGACCCCAAATATGGGGCACTATTCCTCCCACTGACACCTAATATGGGGCACTATTCCTCCCACTGACACCTAATATGGTTCACTATTCCTCCCACTGATACCAATGATGGTTCACTATTCCTCCCACTGATACCAATGATGGGGCACTATTCCTACCACTGACACCAAATATGGGGCACTATTCCTCTCACTGACACCTAATATGGGGCACTGTTCTTTCCAATTACATCAATACACTTTTCCTCCCATTGACACCAATGGTGTAATTTTTTACTCCCACCGATGCCAGAGCCACAGTCCGGCCCCCTTAAAGTTTCAAGGACAGTAAACTGGTCCTTCGTTTTGAAAGTTTGGAGACCTCTGATCTAGAAAATGAATTCAGGGCATAGCATTACATTGGAATAAATTTGTATCTGAACTATCAATTCACAGTGTAATGCTTCAGTCTTGGATACATTGATGAAGGGGGCAATTTTTGGTCATGAAAGGCATTGGTTTTCTTATTTGGTCTCTTGTTTTTCACCTGGTATTACAACGTTGTACATCGGAACTATCATTTCATGGCGTAGCTCTTCAATCCAAGATCCACTGATATAGGGGGCAATTTTTTGCCCCTGTAATGCATTGGTTTTATTATTTTGGTCTTCTTTCTACTTGATCTATGCATTTTTATGTGGACTATGAATTCATGGCGTATCGCTTCGACCTTAGATCCATCGATAAAGGGCAGGCAATGTTTGGCCCCCAAAACCTGTTGGCTTTCTTATTTGGTCTTCTCTCTACCTGATATTACATTGGAACAAATTTGTATCTGGACTATCAATTCACGGTGTAGCTATTCAATCCAAGATTCATTGATGAAGACTGGGGCAACTTTGGCCCTGAAACATGCAGTTTCACTCGACCATGCACTGGACCATGCAGCCCATCTTTCTTCAAGTGCCTCCTTATTGTGCATCTTGAAACAGCCACACCACATGCTTTCAGAGAGTCCTGTATTTCACCTGAAGTTATTTGTGGGTTTTTCTTTGCATCCCGAAAAATTTTACTGACAGTTGTGGCTGAAATTTTAGTTGGTCTACCTGACCGTGGTTTGGTTTCAACAGAACCCCCCATTTTCCACTTCTTGATTAGAGTTTGAACACTGCTGATTGGCATTCTCAATTCCTTGGATATCTTTTTATATCCCTTTCCTGTTTTATACGATTCCACTACCTTTTTCCCGCAGATCCTTTGACAATTCTTTTGCTTTCCCCATGACTCAGAATCCAGAAACGTCAGTGCAGCACTGGATGAAAGATGCAAGGGTCTGTCAGGAGTCCAGAAACTCATTGACCTTTTATACACACACACTAATTACAAGCAAACAGATCACAGGTGAGGACGGTTACCTTTAACCGCTTCCCGACTGCCTCACGCCGATGTACGTTGGCAGAATGGCACGGCTAGGCAAAACCACTTACAGGTACGTTGCCCTTTAAAAGCGTATCCATGGGTCGCGCGCGCGCGCCAGCGGCGCCCTCGAGGCTCGGTCGGGAGCTCCGTGACCACGGCCGTGGGACAGCGGACCCGATCGCCGCTGGTGTCCCGCGATCGGGTCACAGAGCTGAAGAACGGGGAGAGGTCTGTGTAAACAAACCTCTCCCCGCGCTTCCTACACTGCCTGTCATTGAAAGGCTGTTCCCTGTCATCGGGAAAGCCGATCAATGACGTCAGACGTCAGCCCCGCCCCCTAATGTAAAAAAAAACACACGTCACACACCATAACCCCTCCCCGCCCCCTAGTGGTTAACTCTTTCACTGCATGTGTCATTTATACAGGAATCAATGCATTTAAATAGCATTGATTGCTGTATAAATGACAATGGTCCCAAAAATGTGTCAAAAATGTCCGATGTGTCCGCCATAATGTCGCAGTCACAATAAAAATCGCTGATCGCCGCCATTACTAGTAAAAAAAAAAATATTAATAAAAATGCTATAAAACTATCCCCTATTTTGTAAACGCTATAACTTTTGTGCAAACCAATCAATAATCGCTAATTGCAATTTTTTTTTTACCAAAAATATGTAGAAGAATACAAATCGGCCTAAATTGAGGAAAAAAAATGTTTTTTTGTATATTTTTTGGGGATATTTTTTATAGTAAAAAGTAAAAAATATAAAATTTTTTCAAAATTGTCGCTCTATTTTTGTTTATAGCGCAAAAAATAAAAACCGCAGGGGCGATCAAATACCACCAAAAGAAAGCTCTATTTGTGGGAAAAAAAAGGACACCAATTGTGTTTGGGAGCCACGTCGCACGACCGCGCAATTGTCAGTTAATGCGGCGCAGTGCCGAATCGCAAAAAGGGGCCTGGTCCTTTGGCTGCCAATTGGTCCGGGGCTGAAGTGGTTAATAACCATTCAAACCCCTTTTGTGTCAACTTGTGTGCATGTTATCAGGCCATTGTTGCCATTATGATTTTAAAAAGAGTAAACCCAGTTGACTGATAATAAATGGCTTCAGGCAAACACTAACCATGAGTGAAAGAAAAGTTTTTGTGTTATCATTCATATTCTCTGAAAATTGGCCAAGAAATCATAAATTCTGTATGTAAACTTATGAGCACAACTGTATTACAACGTTGTACATCGGAACTATCAATTATTGGCGTAGCGCTTCAATCCAAGATCCACTGATTGAGGGGGACATTTTTTGGCCCTGTAATGCGTTGGTTTTATTATTTGATCTTCTCTCTTCCTGATATTACATCAGAATAAATTTGTATCTGGGCTATCAATTCACAGTGTAGCTATTCAATCCAAGATACACTGATGAAGGGGGGGGGGGTAACTTTAGCCCTGAAACATGTTGGCTTTCTTATTTTGTCTTCTTTCTACATAATATTACATTGTAATAGATTTGTATCTGAACTATCTTTTCATGGTTTAGCTATTCAATCCAAGATACATTGATGAAGGGGGGGGGGGGCAACTTTTGGCCCTGAAACATGTTGGCTTTCCGATTTGGACTTCTTTCTTCCTAATATCAGATTGTATCAATTTTGTATCTGGTGTAACGCTTCAAACTTCGATTTATTGATCAACGGGGCAAGTTTTTGCCTTAAAACGCATTAGGGTTGATTTACCAAAACTAAAGAGTGCAAAAGCTGGTGCATCTCTGCATAGAAACCAATCAGCTTCCAGGTTTTATTTTCAAAGCTTAATTGAACAAGCTGAAGTTAGAAGTTGATTGGCTACCATGTACAGCAGCTGTACCAGATTTTGCGCTCTCCAGTTTTAGTAAATCAACCCCATTGGTTTTCTTATTTGCTTTTCTTTCTACCTGATAGACATGTGCAATTCGTTTAGTTACGAATTCGTTTTCCGTTCAAATTCGTTATATTCGTTCATTCGTAATCGTACGAATGAACGAATGGTTTACTAAAAATTCTAACGAAAAAACGAACTATCGAAAAGAACGAATATGAAAAACAACGAAAAATACGAAATAATTAAATTAGAAACAACGAAACTATGAAAGAATGAAAATCCGAAAAACGAAAAACAGAAACAATGAAAATACCGAACAAAGATTCAAAAATAACGAAAATCAAAATGAACGAAAAAAATCGAAATTACGAATATTCGGAAAAAGGAAATCAAAACAACGAAAATACGAAATAACAAAAATTCTGCTGATCAAGAATTCGAAAGAACGAATGTTAGTTCTGATTCTGAATATTCCATCCAGAGTCCAGATAGGGTGTGGTTGGGTCGGTGGCACTGTGTTTTGGTGGATTTTTGAGTTAAGTTCTGACTTGTGAGAGAGAAATTCTTTGTTTCTTAAACATGTAAATAGCATACACATTACATAAAATTATGAATTATGCTCCGATTACGAATCTACGAAAACAATGTTACGAAAGTACGAATAAATCAATCTTACGAAAGTACGAATGTAATTAAATCTACGAAAATACGAATTTCGAATCAACGAAAATTAGATTAACGGAAATACGAATCTTTTTAAATCAACGAAAATATAGCTCTTCCGAAAATACGAACTTCCGAATACGAAATATAACGAAAATACGAATTTCGAATAAACGGAAATTAGACTAACGGAAATACGAATCCACGAAAAAATAACTCTTACGAAAATACGAACGAGTCCGAATACGAACACCGACGACTTACGAAATTACGAATCGTTACGAATCAACGAAAACTAACAGAAACAAAACTAAACAAATTTTTCTATTGTGCACATGTCTACTACCTGATCTTATATTGGAAATAATTGGTTTCTAAGCATTCAATTCATTGATGTTGTAGCACTTCAATCTTTTTTTATTTTTATTTTAAAGATTTATTTGATTTTCCATATAAAAAAAGTTTACATACATTAAGAAACAATTCGCAATAAATTTACATCTTCCCATTGTTTTGTTTTTCAGAGCATTCGGTAAACTTTGTTTATACTGTAATTCGGGTATTTATGATATATCTGAATCTCCGAATAATGAAAAATGTGTCTGAATTTTTATTCGGGACTCTTCCGTTGCCAGAATACACTGATCAGCGCTGCAGCCTATGGGCTGCAAGCACTAATCGAGCGAAAATATACCGTCAGTTCTTTTTGGGAGGAGTTGATCGCTAGACTCCTCTTGAACAGGAACGGCCACACACGAATTGGAATTTCGATCCATGTATGAACAGCTTTGTGTCCATTGACGAATTGGGCAATTTTTGTCCATGTTTCTTTGTTCCTCTCTCTACTGGATCTTATAATGGAATAAATTTTGTATCTGGGCTAGCAATTCATAGTGTAGAGTAGACATGTGCACTGCTGAAAAATGTGTTTGTTTTCGTTTCATTCGGTTTTTTTTTTTCATTTTTTGGGTCATTACGATCGAAATTCGTAAATTCTAAAATCCAAAAAAATTCAGAAATTCGAAAATCCAAAAATTCGAAAATAAGAAAGAAAATCCGAAAATTCAAAAGAACAAAAATCCCAAATAATAAAAAAATAACTAGTAATAACTAACTATTAAATGATAGGTATTATAATTTCCTTTCAAATTTGGCTGTTAGTCAACGTACCGAATACAAAGTTACGAATTATCCGAAATAACGAATGCCGCATCTAAACAAATAGAACGGAATGAATTAATAATAAATAATAATAAAACGTTTTTATTATTATTATTTATTATTATTCATTTGTTATGTTCTATTCATTTAGATATGGTATTATTTCGGATAATTTGTAACTTCGATAATTCACTAACAGCCAAATTTGAAAGGGAATTCCAATAACTATCATTTAATAGTTAGTAATACAGGCAGTTGCCGAGTTACGAACACCCGAGTTACGAACGACTCCTACTTACGAACGGCCTCAAATGCCGGCCACTTGTGCTCCACGCTGGTCCTGGATACCTTTCGAGCACCTCCGGACACATCCCACGCTGCCGTACTACGCCCCAGATAACATAACAAGCGCCCGCCACATCCATGCACAGGCGGCAGTTACACTTACGATCGCAGTGTTCCGACCGGAAGTTACACTTACAAATGCAGTGTTGCGACTTACGATTAACCTCGACTTACGAACAAACCTATAGTCCCTATTGTGTTCGTAACTCGGGGACTGCCTGTAGTTGTTGTTACAAGTTAGTTATTATTTCAAATTTTCGAATTTTCGGGTTTTCGTCCTTTGGAATTTTCGTTCTTATTTTTGGATTTTCGAATTTCCAAATGTTCGGATTTAAAAATTTTCGAATTTACAAATTTTCGAATATTTGATTTTACAAATATATGGAAAAATTCATTAAATGCGGATATTTACGAATTAACGAATTTGTCAAAATTCGTTAAAAACGAATTTGGATTTAAAGGAATTGCACATGTCTAGTGTAGAGCTTCATTCTTTGATCCATTGATGAAGGTGGCAATTTTTGTCCCTGAAACTCAGTGCCTTTCTTCTTCTATCCGCGCTCTACCTGATCCTATGATGGAATAACTCTGTATCTGGGCTATCAATATATAGTGTAGAGCAGTGGTCTCCAAACTGTGGCTCAGGGGCCAGATGTGGCCCTTTGCTTGCTTTTATCCAGCCCTTGGGGCACTATTTCATTCATTGAAACCAACAATGGGCCACAATTCCTCCCAATGACATCAACGATGGGACCCAATGACATCAATTAGAGGGCACAATTTCTCCCACTTACACCAATAATCGGGCATAATCACTCTCGCTGAAACAAACAATGGTGCATTATTTTTTCTCACTGACGTTGGGACCTTTTCTACTCCCACTGGCCATAGTTAGGCCCTCCTAAAGTCTGAAGTGGCCCTTTGTTTAGAAAGTTTGGAGACACCTGGGGTAGAGCTTCAACCTTTGATCCATTGATGAAGGGGATCATTTTTAGCCATGAACCGCATCAGCTTTATTTGGTCCTCCCTCTTATGATGGAATAAATTTGTATCTGGACTATCAATTCATAGTGTGTAGAGCTTCAATCTTAGATCCATTGATGAAAGGTCCTGAAATGTGTTGGTTTTCTTTTTTGGTCTTCTCTCTACCTGATCACCCTGATACCTATCAATTCCTAGTGTGTAGAGCTTCAATCTTAGATCCATTGATGAAAGGTCCTGAAATGGGTTGGTTTTCTTTTTTGGTCTTCTCTCTACCTGATCACCCTGATACCTATCAATTCCTAGTGTAGAGCTTCAATCTTAGATCCATTGATGAAAGGTCCTGAAATGGGTTGGTTTTCTTTTTTGGTCTTCTCTCTACCTGATCACCCTGATACCTATCAATTCCTAGTGTAGAGCTTCAATCTTAGATCCATTGATGAAAGGTCCTGAAATGTGTTGGTTTTTTTTTTTTGGTCTTCTCTCTACCTGATCTCCTTGATACCTATCAATTCATAGTGTGTAGAGCTTCAATCTTAAGCCCCATACACACGCTCGGACAATCCGCGGACCAGGTCGGTCGGACTTTGTCCGACGTACTTTGTCCGATGTTGGCGTTGCGTACACACGGTCGGACTACGTTGTCGGAATATCCGGTCCGGAAGAACGTCGTGACGTAAGTCGTCGTCCACGAGATTACAAAAGGGAAGTTCAGCACCACGTCAGGCACCCGTTGGGCTCCTTCTGCTGATCCCGTGTTTATCGAGAGTTAGTGGAAGTTTGGTGACTTAAGATTCGCGCTTCTCAGTTTTCTGACTCAGATCGTTACTGCTCTTCAGTTTGTGCTTGTCGTGCGTATCTGTTTATTAGTGCGTGTAGTCAGTTCGCATTTGTTGGTCATTGCGGCCTATATCTTGATATAGGACGCTTTGATTTGCACTGCTTATTGTCTGCTCGTTGCTGGTATTCACTTCGTTCTTTCAGGCCTTGCTGTTTATCGGTGCTTTCTGTTTGTCCGTTCTGACCAGCCGACCTTTTGTGACTTTCTGAGCGATGTTTCCCGTGCGTACTCGTCGCCGAGTTCGTGCTGTACGCGGAATTGGTGTCGGGCTTTTAGCTTTGAGCCAAGACCCGTCCATGAACAGAGTGACGAGGAGTATGTGGACCAAGAATTGGTTGCTTCAGCGTGACCAGTTCTCGCACATGCCTTTGCTTCGTGAGATCCGGGAGAATAATCCTGATGATTTCAGGAACTTTCTCAGGATGACGGACCCCGATTTTCACCGTCTTTTGGCTTTGCTGACCCCCTTTATCAGCCGGCAGGATACCTGCATGAGACAAGCCATTACTCCGGAGCAGAGGCTTGTTGCCACGTTGAGGTACTTGGCGACAGGGAGAAGTCTTCAGGATTTGAAGTTCTCTTCAGGTATCTCTCCCCAGGCCCTGGGAATCATTATTCCAGAGACCTGTTCTGCCATCATTCAGGTCCTGCAGGAGGACTATATTAAGGTAACATTTATACTTTACTATTCCCTTCTATGTATGCTCTGTTTGCTAATGACTTGTATTTTTGACCTCCTTCCCTAATTACCATGATTGCAATATGTTCTAATATGCTGTGCCCCTTTTCTCCTTCATGCATTTTTCCCTTCACTTACCTCACCAGCATGCTCTTCTGCCCCAATAGACACCTATGGCCTAGTCACTTAAGCAATGTCTTTTGTCTGCTGCATAGTATTGTTTGCCCCAAAACACCCCCTAAAATATGCACAAATGTTTGCTGTGTGGTTTACTTCATGTAGAGCCCCCTTTTTTTTTTCTTTTGGTGGGGGGGGGGGCAAACTCATTAGGAACCCCCTCCCCCAACTGCTCTGTCAGATGGTACCAATCCTTTATCTGCTGGCTTTCCCAAGGTCCATACACACTATATACCTACCTCTTTATAGTGGGCATCTTTAGGGATGAATTCAGCAAAGCATGTAGTGCAAGGGGCTGCCTCCATACATTCCATTTCCTATTTTTTTGTCTTCTTTCCCTCCTATTAGCTTGCTTGGTAATTTAATAATGTCACACTGTGCCTGCCTTTTTTGGGGGGGGGGGGGGGGGTTGAAATGTTATTTGATCTTTCCTGTGGCCTGCCAATAGTGTTAAGTACAGAGGGTCTGGCCAAACTAGCCCACATTATTGAGCCATTTGCCAATCAATGAAGTGCAGAGGGTTAGCTGTCCACCCCCCCCCCCCAAAACCCCTAGTTATTGCCAATGGCCCATCAGAAGTGGGGGGATTGATGGGGGGGTGAGTAATCTGTGAAGGGGAGCCTCTACTTTTCTGTGCAAATACTTTCCAGCCTCCAATTTTATACAATGCTCTTGTTCCAAGATGTTGATTGTCTAATCTGCTTGCAATGTTTAGGTGCAAAGTGACAAATTTTTTTTTCTTGTTTCACTCCACAGTTCCCTTCCACGCCACAGGAATGGCAGACTGTGGCCTCCCACTTTGCCAGCCGTTGGGACTTTCCTAACTGCGGAGGGGCAATTGATGGGAAACACGTCCGCATCGTCCCACCGCCCAACTCGGGGTCCTACTATTATAATTATAAAGGGTTTAATAGTGTAGTGATGTTGGCGGTGGTGTCGGCAACATACGAGTTTATGTATGTGGACGTGGGGATGAACGGCCGGATATCGGATGGTGGGGCCATTACGCACACGGAGTTCTACTGGCGTCTCCAAAGTGGCAGTCTGTGCTTGCCACCTCCAGAGGAGAATGCCGAAGGACTCCCCTTCGTCTTTGTCGCAGATGAAGCGTTTGCGTTGACTCCCCATGTGATGAGGCCGTTCCCGATGAGGACCCTCACCCCGGACCAGAGGGTCTTCAACTACAGGCTGTCCAGAGCCAGAAGAGTTGTCGAGAACGCTTTTGGCATCCTGGCCAGCCGCTTCCGCCTGTTCCTGACGGCATTTAACTTGGCGGAATACAAACTCAACCACATAGTTCTTGCCTGTTGCATATTGCACAACTTCCTCAAAAGACATAACAGGAACTATGTGGTGCCCGTTGGCCCAGATGTGGAGGGCCCTCCAAATGCGGAACTCACAGCCCTTCGAGTGGCACGTCCAGGCTTGCCCCCTCTAAATGCCCGTGTGGTCCGGGACCAATATATGCAGTACTTTGTGGGTAGGGGGGCCATTGCTCTGCCTGACGATGTGTGAGAGGCATTTTTTAATAAATCTGATATTTTAAACAACCTATGATTTCTTGTCATTTCAGTCTTCTTTTTAGCTTATTTTACTTTGACATTTTTTCCCTTTGCCTTCGACAGTGGGAATGCACTTTCTGGGCAAAAAGGAGGTAACAGTCTCTTCTTCCCAAAAAGATTATTCTCATGTTGTGTGTTTGCTACCTAATCTTTGGTCTAGAGAAGGTTTGTACTGCATAACTGACACACAAAATACTCCTTTTCATCACCAGGTCTGACATGTGTGTATTCTCCAAAATGCTGTGCTCCGTGTTTTTGTACAAAGCACTGTGGGTGTCATTTACATAAGTCAAATCCGCTATGCTCTACAAGTGCATTGAAAAAGTTCCCCGGGAAAGAAAATTGGAGTGCAAAGTGGATTTGCCTTTAGTAAATAACACCCATTGCCCCCCATATCCTTTTCATTTTACATACATAATGCATTGTGTTTTTTAACCACTTGACCACTGGGCACTTAAACACCCTTAATAACCAGACCAATTTTCAGCTTTCGGTGCTCTCACATTTTGAATGACAATTACTCAGTCATACAACACTGTACCCATATGAAATTTTTGTCCTTTTTTTCACACAAATAGAGCTTTCTTTTGGTGGTATTTAATCACCATTGGGTTTTTTATTTTTTGCGCTATAAAAGAAAAAAGACTGAAAATTCTGTAAAAAAAATGAATTTTTCTTCGTTTCTGTTATAAAATTTAGCAAATTTTGTCATTTTTCTTGATAAATTTTGGCCAAAATTTATACTGCTACATATCCTTGGTAAAAATAAGTACAAATTGGGGTATATTATTTGGTCTTTGTGAAAGTTATAGAGTCCACAAGCTATGGTGCCAATATCTGAAAATTGATCACACCTGAAGTACTGACGGCCCATCTCATTTCTTGAGACCCTAACATGCCAGAAAAGTACAAATACCCCCCAAATGACCCCTTTTTGGAAAGAAGACATTCCAAGGTATTTGGAAAGAGGCATGGTGAGTTTTTTGAAGTTGTAATTTTTTCCCACAATTCTTTGCAAAATCAAGATTTTTTTTTCTTTTTTTTTTTTTTCACAAAATTGTCATATTAGCAGGTTATTTCTCACACACAGCATATGCATACCACAAATTACACCCCAAAACACATTCTGCTATTACTCCCGAGTATGGCGATACCACATGTGTGAGACTTTTACACAGCGTGGCCACATACAGAGGCCCAGCATGCAGGGAGCGCCATCAGGTGTTCTGGAGCACCCAGGCCAATTCTGACATTTCTCTCCTACATGTAAAAATCATCATTTATTTGCTAGAAAATTACATAGAACCCCAAAACATTATATATGTTTTTTTAGAAAAGACCCTAGAGAATACAATGGCGGTCGTTGCAACTTTTTATCTAGCACGGTACTTGCGCAGCAATTTTTCGAACGCGTTTTTTTGGGGAAAAAAAAGTTTTGTGCTTTACAAAAAACAAAACTGTAAATATAGCCCAATGTTTTTGCATAATGTGAAAGATGAAGTTACGCCGAGTAAATAGATACCCAACATGTCACCCTTCAAAATTGCAGACGCTCGTGGAATGGCGCCAAACTTCGCTACTTAAAAATCCCCATAGGCGGCGCTTTAAAACTTTTTACTGGTTACATGTTTTGAGTTACAGAGGAGGTCTAGAGCCAAAATTATTGTTCTCACTATAACGTTCGCAGCGATACCTCACATGTGTGGTTTGAACATCATTTTCATATGTGGGCGGGACTTGCAGTATGCATTCGCTTCTGCATGCGAGCGCACGGGGACAGGGGCGCTTTAAATTATTTTTATTTTTTTTATTGTTCATTTTACTTTATTTATTTTAGTTTGACACTTTTTTTCCCCCCAAAAATTTTTTTGATCACTTTTATTCCTTCTACAAGGAATGTAAACATCCCTTGTAATAGGAATATGGCATGACAGGTCCTCTTTACAGTGAGATATGGGGTCAATAAGACCCCACATCTCACCTCTAGGCTGGAAAGCCTGAAATAAAATAAAAAAACGATCCTGGCTTTGATCGTAGCGAGCACTGCAGGGAATCGCAGGGTATCGCAGAATATCGCAGGGTATGGCTGGGTATGGCAGAGTATGGCAGAGTATGGCAAGGTATGGCAGGGTATTGCATGGCAGAGTATGGCAGAGTATGGCAGGGTATGGCAGAGTATCGCAGGGTATGGCAGGGTATGGCAGGGTATCGCAGGGTATGGCAGAGTATCGCAGGGTATGGCAGGGTATGGCAGAGTATCGCAGGGTATGGCAGGGTATGGCAGAGTATCGCTGGGTATGGCAGAGTATCGCAGGGTATGGCAGAGTATGGCAGAGTATCGCAGGGTATGGCAGAGTATTGCAGGGTATGGCAGAGTATCGCAGGGTATGGCAGGGTATGGCAGAGTATCGCAGGGTATGGCAGGTAATGGCAGAGTATGGCAGGGTATGGCAGAGTATGGCAGGGTATGGCAGAGTATCGCAGGGTATGGCAGAGTATCGCAGGGTATGGCAGAGTATCGCAGAGTATGGCAGAGTATCGCAGGGTATGGCAGAGTATCGCAGGGTATGGCAGAGTATCGCAGGGTATGGCAGAGTATCGCAGGGTATGGCAGGGTATGGCAGGGTATCGCAGGGTATGGCAGAGTATCGCAGGGTATGGCAGAGTATCGCAGGGTATGGCAGGGTATGGCAGGGTATGGCAGAGTATCGCAGGGTATGGCAGAGTATCGCAGGGTATGGCAGAGTATCGGCAGAGTATGGTAGAGTATCGCAGGGTATGGCAGAGTATCGCAGGTAATGGCAGAGTATCGCTGGGTATCGCAGGTAATGGCAGAGTATCGCAGGTAATGGCAGAGTATCGCAGGTAATGGCAGAGTATCGCAGGTAATGGCAGAGTATCGCAGGGTATCGCAGGTAATGGCAGAGTATCGCAGGTAATGGCAGAGTATCGCAGGTAATGGCAGAGTATGGCAGGTAATGGCAGAGTATCGCAGGGAATGGCAGAGTATCGCAGGGAATGGCAGAGTATCGCAGGGAATGGCAGATTACTGCTGGGTATCCATCCATCCATGCTCAGCCATCCCTCCATACCCTGCAATACCCAGCAATACACTGCAGGCTATTGCTGTGTATTGCAGGGTAAGGAGGGATGGCTTAGCATGGATGGATGGATCGGTGGTGGCAGAGCAGGCTGTGGGCACTACAGATCCCGCCCACAGCACTGCTGCCACCGATCCCTCCCCCTCTCCTCTCACACTGTACCGATCGGTACAGAGAGAGGAGGGGAGAGGAACCGGCGTCATCAAATGACGCCGGTTTGCTTACATGTGATCGCTCCGTCATTTGACGGAGCGATCACGTGGTAAACGGCCGCGATGAGCGGCCGTTTACCGTGATCCGTGATCCGCCGGGTCCTCTGGACCTGGCGATCACGGATGTTCTCGAGTGCGCGCCCCAGGGGGCGCGCAAGAGGGGAATTCCGGGAGGACGTCATATGACGCCCTCCCAGAGTTAAGCAACCGCCCTGTAGCCGTCATTCGGCTATGGGCCGGTTGTAAAGTGGTTAAATAAGGAAGCCACACATTTAGAAAAATAAAAGTTTACTAGGAAAACATTCCCAAGTGCGTTTACAATCTTCACCCCAAAACTGACAACATCTTGGTTATTTACAACATTGTTTACAAACATTCCGCAATTGGTAAAACCAGGCATGGAGCAAAACAGAACCTAGGAACTTGGAAAGTTCAACTTTGTAAAGTGAAGACAAGATCAGACATGACTATATGTTCAAAGTGTGTTTGATCTTGCCTTCATCACATGGGGGGGTCACCCCGAAAAGTGGAAATTTGGAACATGCACACAATTTGGGACTGAAAATGGTCATTAGATGGTAAAACACATGCCTAGAAGCTTCAAAAGTGCCATTTTCCATCATGGGGATGAATGGACGTTTTTTGGGGGTGCAACCCCCTTCACCACAACCACTTTCGTAGTTCGTAAAGTGTTTGCACCCCCAAAAAAACGTTGCCATTCATCCACCATGGTGGGAGCTAGCACATGTGGACACAATGTGTGCATGTTCCAAATTTCAGACAGTTTTAAAGTTGCAAATGTGTTCAGAAGCTGGCACAAATGTGTGTTAATTACTTGGTGCGTTTTCATATTTTTCCTAAAACATCAATGATGTTCTTCAATTTTTGTTGAACATCATTGATGTTTTGCTTTATGTAATCTAGATCTCTATTGCAGACCATTATCTCTCCGATGAGTACGTGGGCACTCTCTGTGGTAAAGTGCGATTTTTCTTCCACAACATCCACGTCACCTAAAAACCACAAACAAACAAAAATGGGGTGTTGGAAATGAGGCAGCCATACATGGATTAGCTTACCAGTAGCTGTGTTCTCCCACACTCACCTGTTGTGGTGACAATTTCTCCAAGTTCGATGATCTCTCCTTCCTCCTCCTCCTCCTCTGCTTCTGCTCTTTCCCCTTTTTTGGGAGGTGTTGGTTTGGGGGTTTCCTCAGACGGCCCAAGTTTTCGCTCCCCTATGAGAATGTCCAAAAGGAAGATTTAGCAACACAAGCTATTGAGGGCAGAAATAGGAAATGACAAACATTGCTTGAAAGTGACGGACACTATTTTAGTTTGGCCAGTTACAAATGTCAACTACATGAATGAAGTCACTTTGTAAAGGTGCTAAACTGACTAGCTTTTTGGTAGAAGTTTGTGTGATGGAGACCCCCCTCTAGTATCCACTGGAGCACATGTGTGGAAAAGCATAATAAAAAGGGGGTTTGGGTGTCCCAGCACTAGTGCTCTAGAGTCCAGATGGGTAAACAGCTACTGAGTGACCTCTCCTTTACATTGAATAAATTGGCTTTACATTCTTGATGACATTTCTAGTGAGAACAAACTTCCTTTCCCCCAAAAAAACACCAAACATCGTATTATAAGTGGCCGAACGATCGAGGTTGCGTACGATCGAATGCACACACACACGACCATGACAGTGGCAGAAAGATCGAGGCTGAGTACGATCGAATGCACAGACGAACCTGAAAGTGGCCATTTTGGAATGTACAACTTGGTAAAAATCAAAACACATGGAGCAGTATGCAAGCAAGAAATCAAACACAAAACACAACTACTTACTTTTTTGTAGAATTCTCTTGATCTTTCTGTACTGATCGGCCTCCCTCAGTTTCAGGTCTGACCATCGTTTCCTGAGTTGCTCCTTGGATCGTTGTACCCCAAAATTATTGTAC
This sequence comes from Lithobates sylvaticus, assembly GCA_028564925.1. Taxonomy (NCBI): domain Eukaryota; kingdom Metazoa; phylum Chordata; class Amphibia; order Anura; family Ranidae; genus Lithobates; species Lithobates sylvaticus. The sequence goes on along the minus strand of CM053028.1, from coordinate 541,824,408 downwards.
AGCCTCCTCACAACTTTAGACATGATCTTGGCCTTGCGGACATTGGGGTTGAGGTAAGGCCCATACTTCCCATCATAGTCGCTCCTCTTTAATATGTCCACCATCTCCAACATTTCTCCAAATGACATATTGGAGGCCTTGAATTTCAGGCTCCGGGATCGGGACGTTTCTGCCTCCGGACTTTCCTCGTCCTCCTCCTCGTTGGTGGGATATTTGTGGCGCACCTGCTGTGTCCCCTCCATGTGCTCTCCCCACTACGCCGTAAAGAGAAGGGGTGGGGAATAGACGAGAAAGATCGTCAGGGGCGGGCGGAGTTTGAAGCATGCGCAGTGTATATAAAACGTCACACGCCTGTGTCGTAGCCACGATCTGGGAGACGAGGGGAGAGAAAACTCACACGAGACGATCGCTACAAACGAAGGTACAATTTAACGTTGGTACATAACTAGCCTAGACTGATTTGAACTTGAGGCTTCTTTATGGAGAAGATTAGGAGAGTTTAGCCTGACATAATTTATAGGGTTTGGTGTGTTGTTGTGTCTTGCAGAGATTGATATGAAGGGATTCAACGACATGAGTTTTCTCCCCCTCTTCATTGCCAAATACAGGGATTTTCCCATATTGTGGCAGGGTATACACCCACATTACACCAACAAACCAAAGAGGCACGCAGCCCTGGAGGAACTTGTGGAATTTGTCAAGCCAAGGTTCCCCACGGCAACTGTTGATGATATTAGAAAGAAAATTGGCAGCCTGAGGAGTGCGTATATCAGGGAGCGGAAGAAGGTCGTGAAGTCTGAGGAAACTGCAACTTCAGCAGATGAGGTCTATGTCCCCAAGCTCTGGTACTATCAGAGTCTCCATTTTCTGAAGGACCAGGCTGATGTCACGGAGCCAACCTCAACTCCTCCTTCCACGCTTCCTTGCGCGCAGCCCACCCCTGATGAGGCTTCCGAGGAGCAACCTGGGCCTTCCAGTCTGGAAGAGGTGGAGGAGCCCAGCTTGTTCCAGGTATAGTAGTTTTGTTACCATTTATGGGAATAATGAATGATGTTCACTTAATTCAGGATCGCCAATTGCTTAGTTCCTAACGTGTTTGACATATCAACAGACAGTGGTGTGGGAGACATTTGGGGCCAGAATCTAAACTGCAGGGCTGAGAATTGTATGGTTTTCTATTTGTAAACATTTTGCACCAGTCACTAGATGAGAATTGTGTGTGTTTGATGAACAAATAACTGAAACTATGTCCCTTTTTCCTACACAGGAAGACCTCAGCCAGGAGGTGGCTGTGGAAGGTGGCAGTCAGGAGGAGGCAGGGGTTAGTGGCAGCCACCAGCTGGGTAGTGGCAGCCAAGAGGGGGCTAGGCCTCGGAGCCTGACTGACACCCAAACCCCTCCCCTCCACCCTCCGTACAAAAGGGCGAGAAGGGGGGGTTATGCGGCACAGTCAGCGCTCCGGATGATCAGAGAGGCTTCAGACTCCCTACATGCCACACCCGCCGACGAGGAGACCTTTGGCTCGGTGGTTGTCACAAAAATGATGGGTATGGAGGTGGGGCAACGCAACATGTGTGAGGGGCTCATCCTCCATGTCCTAAATAAGGGTAGGGCTGGGGAGATGACCCCAGTCACACATGTTTGCCATAGTTACCATGCTCCGCCTCCTCCTCCTCCTCCTTCTGCCACCCCACCAGCACGACAGCCACAGCGTGGAAGGAAGCGTGGAAGGAAGACCTGAGAGTGACGACCTGCAATCAGTCTGGTGTGAGAGAAGATGGAGCCTCTTGTAGTACCAGAGCCTGGGGACCTAGATGGCATCTGCTGCAGTTCCGGATACTTTGGACTTCACGACCAGATTGCACTCCCCTTAATATACGTACTCCTCAGGCCCCCAATTTTCTACGCTTGGACAATGATGGTTGCCGTGGGGGGCCAAGACTTTGCAAATTCCCCAAGTTTCACCATGGCTGCGTTCCTCTTTGGTTTGTTGGTGTGACCTAAATAAAGGTTTTTTTGATTTGAAATAATCATTGACTATTGTGTTTTACTTTGCTACAATGACAGTTTTTCTTTGAGTAGGCTGGTACATTTCACTAATCCTAAAGTAGAATTAACAAGGGGCAACAACAACAAACAACGTCCTAGTAAATTTAAGCAAGAAATACAAATGTAAATAATGTGTTTTTGGTAATTTGAGACACACAACCCCCCTCCAAAAAAAAAAAAAAAAAAACATTCAAATATGTATTCCCCAAAAAAAAAAAAAAAAGACAAATCATGGTAAAAAAATAACAAAGATTCTTTTCCGTTCAGAGTAAAAATAAACATGTAGTGTATAAATGCTGCAAAGTAATAAAGAAGTAAGTTTGTGAGAAGTGCGGGTGAATAGGAGCAGCTAAAAGATGTCATTCTTGTTGCATTGTAAAGAAAAAGAGAATGCGCTGCATTAAAGACATTTTAACATTGCAGCGTGACGAATGTGCTGTGTCGATTAGGAAAGGTAGTTTTACCTGACCGAGCGCTTCCGTCACAGAATTTCTTCTGAGCATGCGTAGCACTTTGTCCGTCGGACAAGCGTACACACGCTCGGATTTGGTGTGATCGGACCGGGTTGACGGGAAATCTTTCCAGCAGGAGATAAGACTTTGTCCGACGGACAAACCGACGAACACTGTCCGATGGTGCATACACACGGTCTGATTTTTCAACAACCTTGTCCGATCGGACCAAATTGATGAAAAAGTCCGACCGTGTGTATGGGGCTTTAGATCCATTGATGAATGGTCCTGAAATGTGTTGTTTTTATTTTTTGGTCTTCTCCCTACCTGATCACCCTGATACCTATCAATTCATAGTGTAGAGCTTCAATCTAAGATATATTGATGAAAGGTCCTGAAATGTGTTGTTTTTCTTTTCATTTTTTGGTCTTCTCTCTACCTGATCTTACTATGGAATAAATCTGCATCTGGACTATCAATTCATGGTGTAGCCCTTCGGTCAATTAACCTACAGAAGGAGGCAGAGACCAGCACCTGCAGAACATTGTGGTCCCTTCAAGGCCCTCCCTGTGTTCTGCTTTTTTCCGGATGACAGCTGTATTTATTTAAAACAAGTAACAAATGGCTTAAATGGGAGCCTGAAAGAGGGAGGTTTAGGATAGGAATGAAGTGCATCTACAAAGATCTTTTTGTAACTTTTGTAACTTTTTGCAAAGGAATGATTACACTAATTCTCTCAGATGCTAGAACCCTATCATCACCTCCCACTCATGCCGAAGAACAGACTATGCAAGACGGCAAATGGATAGCATAAAATATGATAATTTACAGATTTGTAAGTATGCATGTATTGCTTCTATCAAACCACATCATGTGAGCCAAGGTGTGTTAGTGGCCCACCTCCCAAACCTTCGACCCAGAAAAGGAATGCTGAAGAGTGTGGCGGCACGTCATCATGAGTTATCGCTCTTTGCATAATCCACCCTGCATCAGTGGAAGAAAAGAGTAAAGAGGACCAGTGAAAAGCAAAAAGAAATGTATACAGTACATATTTTTTAAGGGTTCTCCAATAGTAAGTGGGGGGGGGGGGAGTAGGAGAATCCCAAACTCCTAGTTGGGACTTTAACACTCTTTCAAATATACTCGAAAACCTGCATAATGAAAAAAAACAAGAGCAGGCTCCCGATTCTCTTTCTTTCCAGCATTTTCTTAAGCATTCCAGTTGCTCTTTAACAGCAAGAATGAAATAAATAGACCTAAAACAACGTGGGGAAGAATAATCAAGGAGAGTATAGGTATATGATGGAGTTGTGATAAATCCCAACTGGCTCTTGGAAGTTGAACCCTAAAGAGCCGCTGTAAGATAAATACCCATTTTTTGCCATTTTTTTGGGGCAAAATGCATTGGAGTCAACAGGAAAGGTAGTGGTGTTAAGGTTTTTGGTGGCCTTTAATCGTACAATTCATCTCTTCTTGTCATACTGTGAAAAACATGAAGTGGTAGCCAGGAGTCCTTCAGATTAACAAAAAAACCCTAAGAGATGAAACAGAAAAAACAGAGAAGCGTATTATTATAAAACCTTTATTAGTAATAAAAAGGCGTAAAAATTAAGTCACAAAAATTTCAAAGGAGAGAGACAGACCACATGACATGACAGTCTATGGTAGTCAAAGGTTCTCATGGTAGTCCACAATTCTCATGGCAGTCTCTGGTAGCCCACAGCTCTCATGACCAAGATAGAGTGCCCCTATTTCTCAGCATGTCCCAGGAAGAATGGCCCTAGGCCTCAGCATGCCCCAGGTAGAGTGTCCCTAGTGCTCAACATATCCCAGCATGGGGTAGAGTGCCCCTAGACCCCAGCATCTCCCAGGAAGAGTACCCCTAGTTCTCAGCATATGCCAAGAAGAGTGTCTCTATTGCTCAGCGTGTAGCTGGTTGAGTATTCCTAGGGTTCAGCATGTCCCAGGTAGAGTGTCCCTAGTGCTCAGCATATCCCAGCATGGGGTAGAGTGCCCCTAGAGCCCAGCATCTCCCAGGTAGAGTACCCCTAGTGCTCAGCATGTCCCAAGTAGAGTGTCTCTATTGCTCAGCGTGTGGCAGGTTGAGTATTCCTAGGACTCAGCATGTCCCAACATGGGGTAGTGTACCCCTAGGGCTCAGCATATCCCAGCATGGGGTAGAGTGCCCCTAGAACCCAGCATCTCCCAGGTAGAGTACCCCTAGTGCTCAGCATGTCCCAAATTATAGTGTCTCTATTGCTCAGCGTGTAGCAGGTTGAGTATTACTAGGGCTCAGCATGTCCCAACATGGGGTAGTGTACCCCTAGTGCTCATTATGTCCTGGGCAGAGTAGGTAGAGTGCCCCAATGGGCTCAGAATGTCCCAGGTAGAGTGCCTCTATTACTCAGCATGTCCCAGGTAGAGTCCCCCCAGTGCTCAGCATGTCCCAGGGAGAGTGCCCCCAGTACCCAGCATGTTTCACGTAAGTAGCCCCCAGTGCTCAGCATGTCTCATGTAGGGTGCTCCTAGGGGAAGAGAGATGCCACTCTAGGAAGGGTGTCTGGAAATGTAGCTCTCCTTAGAACAGGAACAGCAGGTGCTGGCTAAGCATAGGTAATTGGATGAAGGGAAGATTCTGGACAGCCTCACTCAAAATCAAATGCCTTTATTAAAAAAAAGGGGTAATGATCCAAAAAGTACAAGCCACAGCAAACAACGGATCACAGGTGCTGATGCATTTCACACTTTCAAAGGTGATTATTCATAGCTATGAAAGTGTGAAACGCGTCTGCTTCTGTGATCCGTTGTTTGCTATGGCTTGTACTTTTTGGATTATTACCTCCTTTTTTTAATAAAGGCATTTGATTTTGAGTGCGGCTGTCCAGAATCTTCCCTTCATCCAATTAGGGTGCTCCTAGGACTCTGCATGTCCCATGTAGAGTGCCCCTACTGCTCAGCATGCCCCAGTTAGAGTGCCCCTGTTGTGCAGCATGCCCAAGGTAGAGTGCCCTTAGGGATCAGCATGTCCCAGGTACAGTGCCTTTAGTGTACCATATGTCCCAGGTAGAGTGCCTCTTGTGCTCTGCATGTCCAAGGTAGAGTGCTCCTAGTGCTCAACATGGCTCAGGTAGAGTTCCCCCAATGCTATAAATGTCCCAGGTAGAGTACCCCTAGTGCTCAGTATGTCCCAGGTAGAGTGCCCCCAGTGCTTGGCATGTCCCAGGTAGAGTGCCCCTAGTGCCCCATTTGTCCCAGGTAGAGTGTCACTAGTGTTTAGCATGTCCCAGGTACAGTGCCCCTAGTGCACAGTATGTCCCAGGTAGAGAACCCCTAGTGCTCAGCGTGTCCCAGGTAGAGTCCCCCTAGTTTTCAGAATGTCCCAGGTAGAGTGTCCCTAGTGCTCAACATGGCCCAGGTAAAGTGCCCCCAGTGCTCAGCATATCCCAGGTAGAGTGTCCCTGGTGCTCCATGTGTTCCAGATAAAGTTCCCCTGGTGCTCAGCATGTCCCAGATAGAGTGCCCCTAGTGCTCAGCATGTCCCAGGTAGAGAGTCCCTAGTGCTCAACGTGTCCCAGGTAGAGTCCCCCTAGTTCTCAGAATGTCCCAGGTAGAGTGTCCCTAGTGCTTAACATGACCCAGGTAGAGTGCCCCCAGTGCTCAGCATATACCAGGTAGAGTGTCCCTGGTGCTCCATGTGTTCCAGATAAAGTTCCCCTGGTGCTCAGCATGTCCCTGATAGAAAATATATCATGTTTTTGGGGGTTTTTATGTAATCTTCAGGCCTACAGTGATTTTTTTAAATGTGTGCAGAAAATGCAATAACGACTCTGGCATCGAAAAGGTTAACGTTGATATAAAAATAGAGTGCCCTTAGTGCTCAGCATGTCCCAAGTAAAATTCCTTTTCATGGGAAAAAAACACCTGTTCCTTTATTTGCAAACACCTACAATGACATCATAGAAGGGAGCATTCTTCCCACTGAGCACCAATGTAAGGGGCATTCTTCTCACTGACCACCAATGTAAGGGACATTCTTCCCACTGATCACCAATGTAAGGGACATTCTTCCCACTGATCACCAATGTAAGGGACATTCTTCCCACGGATCACCAATGTAAGGGGCATTCTTCTCACTAACCACCAATGTAAGGGACATTCTTCCCATGGATCACCAATGTAAGGAACATTCTTCCCACTGATCACCAATGTAAGAAACATTCTTCCCACTGATCACCAATGTAAGGGGCATTCTTCCCACTGATCGCCAATGTAAGGGACATTCTTCCCACTGATCACCAATGTAAGGGGCATTCTTCTCACTAACCACCAATGTAAGGGACATTCTCCATACTGACCACCAACATAAGGAGCATTCTGACCATTGACCTACATGTAAGGAGCATTCTTTCCATTGACCACCAAAATAGTGGGAACATTCCTTCCACTGACCACCAATGTAAGGAGCATTCTTTCCACTGATCACCAATGTAAGGAACATTTTCCACTGACTCCTAATTTTTTTGTAGACTAAGGCAGGCCATACACAGTGCAAATTTCTTTCTTGCACATAAGGGTGCAAGAAAATTTTTTGCCTGATTCCCCCATCAACACAGACCATGCCGACAGGAGAATCCCCCCTGCTAAGCAATTGTCTGCATTCAGTAGGGGGGTGGGGGAAGCTGTCCCTCCCGGGAGAAGACAGAGATTATCTCTAGTAGCTATAGCAGCCGATAGCAATAACCGTATGAGAATCCGGCAGGCTGGTTGTACCCAAGTTGACTGAACGATCAACTAGGTACATTCAGTCTGCCCATTAACGATTCAAATTGAGATTCAAACCCTCTATGGCCTACCTTAGACCTGTAAATGTTTTCAAGGGTTCCTCTGGGGTAAAACTTTGAGAAAAGCTGCCTTAGAGATTTTGGTCTATGCCAACTCTTATTACACTGAGCCATCAGATTGATTGGTCTCAAGCTGCCAGTTTATTCAAAACGACTACGCTATGTACTATACTAACCCACTATCTAGATTCTATGCCTACAAAAGTCATAGTTCCCCTTTAAGGCACAGATGCACAATCCCATGAAAGCAGTCGCATCTGGCCAATTCAATGGCAGTTTTCTTTTTTTTTTTTTTAATGCAGGCCGATGTTCCTCTGGTGTCCAATTCAGAGCTCTTTCCAGCTGGGCAGACACGGTTCTTGCAGAGCTTTGCAGATTTAAAGTTGTGCCTTAATGTTCTGTTGCATTGTGCTGAGGAAGGGTGACTTGGCAGCATTTAAATACCAGCAAACCTCTAATTATGTACGTCTTCTATAGCATGCTCTCCACATCCAGGCACTTTCGTATATGGTCTGGCACACGCCAAAGACATCACTGTAATCTCACTGGCACAACTCAGCTGGAAAGTTTTGTAGGCTTGAAGTCAAGCTCAGGCTTTCCGTGACACTAATTAGTCAGTTGTCACCACGCTAACACCGTTGATTTCAGTATTTTAAAATTTTTCAGGAAAAAAAAAACTACAAATAAATTAGGCCATGAACCTGGACGATGGTTTATGTCATGAGGTAAGCTGTAAGCTGACTGTGGCAATGGAAGACGTGTCCTTCCTAGATCATCAATGACTTTTATTTATTTCCAGCCATTTGGTTAAAGGTAGGGTTTTCGCTTCCTCCTGTCAGTGTATTCCCTCCTGATCCCAGTCAGGACACTATTTGCATGAAGTTTTGTGTTATGTTATGTGCTTGCTTATGTGGGTTTCTCCAGGTGCTCCAGTTTCTCCCAGTGCTCCAAAGACATACGGGTAAGTTACTTGGCTCTTTTCCAGATTGGCTGTAGTATATGTATACATGCATGGGGTAGGATCCTTAGATTGTGAGGGCAGGAACTGATGTGAATATACATTATGTTAAGCACTGCACTATATAAATATCTGCAATACATAAATATTAGAGAGGAACTTAACTGTGAAGGTTCTACCCAAAAAGCCAAGCAGAGGGCAAATGACTAGTCACCAGTATTACCTACAGCCAATCGGTCCCTATTACTGACCTACCATGCCTTATTCTGCACTGTGTCTCTGTGTCAAGGGGGCCATCTTAGTAGGGAAGGGTTTTTGCTTACTTATGTCAGAGCTGTCCCCCTGAAGTCTGGTGATCGGAAAGCTGGTAGGGTAATGATGAAGAAGTAGCAGGAGAGGTGAAAGAAGCACAGATCCACAGAACAGATGAAGCAGAAGCAGGGAGACTCTTGCACTGCAGGTCCTCAGGTACAGCTTCCTCTCCAGCAAGGAGAACAGTGAACAACACAGTAGTGACATCATCAAATCTTATCCACAATCTGGTGAAATTAACATGTTAGCGCGTCGTTCCTTGGGTGTACTACAAGCTATGACCACCCACCATTGACTCAACTTCAGTGTGGACTGCTGCTGCCCTCAGGCCAAAGACCAAGTTACATTTCAATACCCCACACAGTTTTGGAAGGACTGTATCTCCTCTTTAGCCAGTGACATGGTCTATTCCTACCTGTCCCGACACATGACTATGAAATCATTTTGAGAAAGTAGCAGAAAGTACTTACTTAACTTAACCAGCTTGTCACGACTTATCACACTGTATACCATTAACTGTATTCTGCCCGTAGCCACAGAGAGAAGCCACCATACTTCACTTTGCAAGGCCTTGTACACCATGACCTACAGGCTCAGTCCCTAGGAGGGTTCTGTACCACAGTGGGCTTCAACATGGAGACCATGCCACTTAGTAAGGTGCACAAATTATTACGCTACCCCTCACTACCAGAACCTCTGTCACCAGCCACCAATTCCTCTGCCAGCTGGCTGCTTCTCCTTCAAGCTGGTCACTTTTTCTTAACCATAAAGGCTAGCTGTAATGTTCCAAGAAATAACCCAGAGGGTTGCTTTATCTCCCAACTCCCCAGTTCACCAAGAATACACTTTAGCTGTAACACACTTGTTGCCCACTGTCAGTAATGGAGGCCTGACAACTTCTTCTTTAACAAAGAACTTGCTTTACTAAATGAATTTGTACATTACAATTGAGGTGATATATATAATGTTCATAACTGTTGCCTAGGTTCAAAGGTCTATACATTACATTACATTTGGCTGTGCGGCTCCCTTAGTGGTGCTGTCCACACCTTTAGTTAGGAAAGTCGAAACACAAAAAGTCTTTCCATAAGGCTGCACGCTAACTGGTTCCATTAAAAGGGTGACGCTGCTGGTAAGCAGTTGTAACACTACCCAAGAAGGAGGTTAAGATAGGTCTTCTGTCCTTTGCCTTGACCTCTTCAAGGGCCTCAGCCCCTCTGACACCAGGTTGAGCATAAAGACAAGCAAACACAGTGAATCACAGGCAAATAATTCTTATCACCCAAAAACAAATACCAAAGCAATTAGCAAGGGTCCAGTCCATAAAGGTGATCTTTTGCCGGCTAACGTTGGCCCGTTTAAGTGTCCATTGGTGCATTAATGGTGGTCCTTTAAACCTGCATACAGTATGATGATAACAGGTGCATTATATTTCAGTGCAGGGTGAAAAAGGGGTGGGCTAGATATAATTATGTTGTAATACAACATAGCTTAGAGTCGGTAGTGGTGCGCTATGAACTTGAAGGTAATAAAGTACAGAATTGCTATGGAGGGGTGCGGGTTGGGTGGTATAATTGTCCTGCTCACTGTGATATGGCTACTGCTAAACAGTACAAAGCAAGCCAGTGGACCTTTCCCCAACTTCCCATGCTGGTGGTAAGCTTTTGTGGTTGAATAGGCCCCTTCAGCCCTGTCCTGGTGTGACTGCAATGCAAACTGTCATAGCGGTGAATCTGGTGAATGCTCCAAGCTCTCAGCGGCAATCCCACAAAGTGGACAAGGCTGAGAGTGCTGCCGATTCCCTGGCAATCTCGCCCTCAACCTCAAGCTCTTTAGGACTGGCTTTATCTCTTGCTTACACAGACAGGTCTGGTGGATGCCTGCAGTGCCAATAAAGCAGGCTTTTCCCAGGTGATTTAATAAAAACTTTCCGCAGCTCCTTCTACTCACATACAGTCTATTGGGACCTGTAGTTCAGACAGTGAGTTGTAACAATACATCGCCAAACGACATCATTCCTACAAAGCTCTTGAAAGAATGCTCCGACATTCTGGCCCCTTCTATTACACACCTAGTAAATCAGTCATTCAAAGAAGGGTTGGTTCCTACTTCCCTCAAGCAAGGCATCGTCAAACGACTTCTAAAGAAACCCAACCTCGACCCCAAAGATCCAAACAATCGCAGACCGGTAACAAGCCTGAACACCATTTCCAAGATTATGGAGAAAGCAGTAGTACAACAGCTTCAACTTCATCTGGACAAACACAAGCTCTTGGACCCACTACAATCAGGCTTCCGCCCAGGCCATGGCACAGAAACGGCACTTCTGAAAATATGGGATGACGCCCTAGAAGCCGAGGATGGCGGAGAAACGTGTCTTCTGGTCTTCTGGTACTGCTGGATCTTAGCGCGGGGTTCGACACAGTGGACCACAACATTCTTCTCAGCCGCCTCAAGTGGCAGGAGTTACAGATGGAGATCTGCCATGGTTCGCTTCCTTCTTAGGAAACCGGTCGCAGACAGTGAAACTAGGAGCCTTCACTTCGGAAACCCGGGAAATTTCTTTTGGAGTCCCTCAAGGATCACCATTGTCACCAGTACTCTTCAACATTTACATCCGGCCACTCTTCAAAATTATCAGCAAATCAGATCTATGTTTCCACTCATACGCGGACGACACTCAACTGTACTTCCGTATCACCTGACAAAAAGACCAATACCAGGAACTAGGAAAATGTCTCACATTGATAGATGACTGGATGACCACTAGCTCCCTCAAACTTAATGGATCGAAAACTGAACTACTGCTCCTCAACGCAAACCGAAGTAAAAATACGAAGACCCCATGGAACCCACCAACCATCCTTGGAAAGACCATCCTCCCAAGCACCAAAGCCAAAAGCCTCGGAGTCATCTTTGATTCAGAGATGACCATGGATGCACAAATAGGATCAGTAATCAGCGGATCCCATCATCTCCTCCGCATGCTTCGCAGACTTATCCCATTCATCCCGGAAAAGGAGAAAGCAGTAGTAGTAGGAACCATCATCAATTCGTTTCTCGACTACGCAAACTCCCTCTACATAGGATTACCGGATTACCAGATTGCGCGCCTTCAAATTGTCCAAAACACAGCAGCAAGAATAGTCACCGGAAAGAAACCCTGGGAATCCATCTCCCCATCCCTAAGGTCCCTTCATTGGCTCACGGTAAAAGATAGGATCACATTCAAGACCCTCTGCCTCACCCACAAATGTACACAAGGAAATGCTCCACAATACCTTTGTGAGAAAATAGAAAAATACATACCGAATCGCAGACTTCGATCGACAAACCAAAATCGCCTACTCATCCCCAAAGCCCGCTACAAATCGAAGGGAGAACGAAGATTCGCAGTACAGGGACCTCGGCTATGGAACGCTCTACCAAACAACATCCGCTTGGAAGAAAACCATCAGGCCTTCCGGAAAAAACTCAAGACCCAACTCTTCTAATATAGCAGGACAACAAGGGCAGACAAGCGCCTTGAGGCGATTCAGTTCGCATTTGCAGCGCTATACAAATCATTCAATCATTCAACCCTTGAAATAACATTTCTGTGTCAGGGAACCCCTGTTAAAAATGGCTATATCTACAATTCATGATACATTGGTGTGATGGTCAGTAGAAGAGTGTTCCTTACATCTGTGGTCTTGGGGAAGAATTCCCCCCCCCCCCCCCTATAGATAGCTAAAAAGATCATTGGTGTCAGTGGGAACTTATCTTAGTGGCAAAAATTGGTCATTGCTCAAGGAACCCCTAGCAGCCATTGGAGAAACCCTAGGGTTCCATGGAACTCTGGTTGAGAAACCCTGGTCTAAGCTGTTCCAAAACAAGTACTGTACAGAAAAAATTAAAATAATATAAATCTGAAAAATTCTGCTGGTGTTCTTCCCTGTAGCTAGCACCCCAAAACTGAGCCGCACTCCTACCGCTGTGATTGAAAAGTCTCACTCAGGGCCGTGACAAGGGGTGGGGGCGGGAGAGATGGCTGCGTTGGGCGCAATGGTTTACTGTATAGATGGGGGCACCTTCCTTCTATTACAAGGCTGAAAGAAGTAGTAGTGATATTGACAAGTGAGTGACTTCTGAGTGGTGGGAAGGGGAAGAGGGGGCGCAGTTTGGCATCTTTTCCCTGGGTGCTGGATGACCTTGCCCCAGCATTGGTTTCACTCTTTCTGCTTCACTGTAGAGACTGTGAAATAAATAAGTTGTTCAGCGGGGACATCCCTGTAATGTGATTGGCACAGCACAGCTGGGATGTTTAGCAGGCTAAATAACGAGCAGGAAATTCAGGCTTTCTATGACACTGATTAGTCAGTTGTCACCACTTTAACACTGCTAATATCTGTATTTTAACATTTGCCGGGGAAAAAAAAAAATCCTAATTGGACTATGCACCTGGATGATGGTTTATGTCATGGGATGAGCTGTTAGCTGATTGCAGCAATGATAGAGCTGTCTCCCCTCTATCACCGATTACTTAGCTACATTTTTCCCCTCATAAAGTGAGTTTGACTTTTAAAAAAAAAATCACACAGGACACAGGCTGGCATTACCAAATCAAATTACGACAGCCTAGGCACAGATGACAAGTTCTAGTGCTTTGTGGCTGTTTTACATCATTAGAGGTTGCAGTTATTCCAGATCCAAGTAAACAGATGTTACTTGGAAGGTAGCGAGTGAGCTCTCTCTTATGACCATGAAGTGTTGGGAATACAGGTTTTGTTTTTGGTTCTCAGTGCAAGATTGTTCTCCACGCCCTTTCACATTTTTTTATTTTTTTTGTGTTGTGCCCCTGCCCATGTAACCAGCAGCTCTGGATTGAAGTTGAATATTGCAGCCTATCTGCTTTTTCAGTTTAGGCACCTGCCAAGGGTTACTATTAAAAAAAAATTGGGCTATAAAGCTTACCTATATTGCAAGTTGAATATCAGCCAACATTTTTTGATTGAAAATGTAGGGACCCTGCCCTAAGCAGGAGTGTCCCTGTTCTAAATGTAGTGCTGATGGGTTGTAGTCAGCTCAAGCCTGTCAGGAGGATTATTGTGTTCATACACAGAGTGAGAGCTATATGTACATCAATGAGCGTATGCTGATGCGCATGCACACGCTTATTGGCGTGGTTGAGCATGCAAGTTGGGTGCTGCTGTTTTGGCAACCAGTGGCCTATTTATTGAGGGGGGGTGTCAGTTTTATGACCCATGACCAGTTCTGTTCTTCGTCTGCACTCTGACCCGTCTTACTCTTTGACCCTGTTTGATCTTGAGCGTCTGTTTTCAACCCTGGCTTGTGACCTGACCTCGTCTGCTGATTCGGTACCTGCTTTACACATCTTATACTGACCTTGGCCAGGCTCCTATCTCTGTCTCGGTTTTCTGAATCTGCACCTCTTCCGCCCGATTGTTGCCGACTTCTGTCTGCCTGCCTAAGCTTCAGGATCCTGCATCTGCAGGTTCCTAAGACGGCCTTTAGCACAGGTACCAGTACTGTGTTGACCGAATTCCTGCACCACCCAGAGCATCCTCTGGCCAGGATCTTCTACAGGCACCCATACTACTCTGTGCTAGGGTTGCCACCTTTTCTTCAAGCCATACCCAAACACTTCAGTGGCACATATCACATTTTCTTGTAGTATACACTATAGGATTGTAAAAAAGCTTGAGCACCTTTGGGTACCCCATGGAGAGCAGCAATGTGGCGTGCTACGCATGCCATTGTGAACAGTGGGTGTGGCCAAATTGTGATAACATTTGGAGGGGCTTAAAGGGGCATGGTTAAACAAAAGAAAAGCGTCTGGCACTTGGCTCCACAAACTTGCCTAGCATGGGCACCTGGGGCAATTGCCCTGCATCTTTTGTGGGGTGCCCAAGGTCCCAGGTGCCACGATCATCACCCCTGTGGCAGCTGGCATCTCTTTAATTTGGAGGAGGGGGGAGTAAGAGTATATGTGCTAGAGGGCAGTTGGTTGGGGAGTGGACTTGTGCTAGCGGGGGGGGTCACATATGTGCTGGGGGTGCTTTGGGAGAGCAGAGGACTTGTGCTAGCAGGGGTACGCATATGTGCTGGGGGGGGGCACTTCGGGAGGGGGGGAGGGGGGGAGGACATATGCTAGTAGGCAGGTAGGAGGGTCTGATATGTGCAAGGGGGCATTTTGGGAGGGGAAAAGACTTGCGCTAGTAGGGAGGTGGGAGGTCCATTATGTGCTGGGGGGCACTTTGGGAGGGGAGTGGACTTGTGCTAGTAGGGAGGTGGGGGGGTCAGATATGTGCTGGGGGGGCATTTCGGGAGGGGAAAGGATTTATGCTAGCAGGGGGTGGGGGGTCAGATATTTGCTTCTAGCAAAGGTCCTCTCCTGATGGTCCTGGCCCAGTTCTTTCTGAATAATGTGTCCAGGTCTCAGGTGGTCTAAAACCTGGGCACATCTATCTAAACCTGGACTGTCCGGGTCAAACCTGGACAGGTGGCAACCATACTCTGTGCCCTGTTGTACCCTGTCATCTAACTCCAGGGGAAACGGAACAGGAGGTGTAAGGGAAGCCCTCTCATCAGCTCAGCCCTACCAGGTATGTTCCTAAATTGATAGTGCTACTCCCTGTACTTTTTTCCTAAATTCCGGTTATTGTTTGCTTCTGTCTGCTGTTGGGCAGTGTCCCTGGCAATAGTGTAAGAGTATCCAATAGCCTGGTTCATGAATATTTATGTCTCCATAACCATCCACTATGTGAGGAGGTGTAGGGTGGTGCAGTGCCAGTTAACACTCAGCTGCAATAATAGAACTGTATTGAAATTAAAGTATAATAAAGCACAACGGGAAAACAACCTGACCAGGCACACTCACAGGATGTTGCAACGAAGGGTATAACAGTAGGTCTCAGGTGCCCTGACAGTATCTGTCTTGAGAGGCGGACTGTGGCCTTGCTGGTCCTCACCCAAACGGGAAGAAGAATAGTGTATACCAACTCTTGCACTACTCTTCTCGAACCTCTCCCTGCCACTACTACTGTCCTTGACAGATGGGTGACCTGTCCCAACACTAACAAGACGTGAACTGCGCACCAAACCTGTAATCCAGGGTCTTAAATAGGCTTTGCCTAACACAAGATGGCCACCAGAGTCACATGTGGTGCGAAGTTCATGCCAAGCCTGGGAGCCAGGGTCTTAAATAGACTCTGCTTGACCCAAGATGGCTGCCAGAGTCACATGTGAAGCCAGCATTCAATCGGATAGATTCCGCAGTGACCCATGAAACCATGTTCTACTTGACTTCCTCTCCCTTTGAAATGCAGCTGCAGTTGAGCTCCACCTGCAGTGGAGAAAGTAGACTGCACCTGCCTACAACTTGAGATTTATTGTCAGTGGTGCAGGCTGGGGAGGGTATAAATCAGGAGTCTCCAAACCTTCTTAGCAAAGGGCCAGTTTATTGTCCTTCAAGTTTGGGGGGGGGGGGGGCGGATTGTGCCCAGTGGGAGTAGAAAATGTCCTGGCATCGGTGCACCATCATTGGTTTTAATGGGAGGAATAGTGCCCCATTGCTGATATCAAGTAAAATAGTGCACCATTGATGGTGTCAGTATGGGGAATGGTGCTCCATCGTTGTTTCATTTGGTGAACTAGTACCCCAAAGGCCAGATAAAGGCAAGTAAAGGGACACATTCGGCCCCCGAGCCACAGTTTGGAGACCACTGGTAAAAATATTTGGGGGAACCTTCTAAAAGCTCTTGCCTCCCAGACTTTGCCTGACCTCTCAGGCCTTCTGCCTGGGGAAGACACCTGTGTTTGAAGAAGGAAGTCCTGAATTTGTGTCCTGAAAGTTTGCACTGCCTGGCTGGAGGATTTCTCCAGGAGGAGTGAAGCAGGAACCTGGACAGGACCACTTGGGGGTGAACGTTGTGTGCAGGAAAAGTGACCAGAGGAGATGGGTACAAGCTTGCACATTGCAGAAAGTTTAATGGCTCATCTAGGGAGGGTGTGCTGCTACTGCTTTACAGTCAGAAGAATACAGAGTCTGGAGTTCTGGAGTCTGCATACTATACTTTTTCGCTCTCTGGGTTTGCAGGTTTCAATAGTCTCTGTTACCTTTCAAAAGTGACTGGTGCCCAATTTTTCAAGGCCCCAAAAAAAGACAAGTATCCAACCCTGAGATGAAATGTCAGCCCACCGAGCCACCTATGAGGGAACCTTCGGGAAGATCTTGCCTCCCAGGCCCTGTCTGGGCAGGATGTGCTTATAGCTGTTCCCTGATCTCCCAGGCCTTCTGCCTCTAGTAGTGAGGGGTTCCTACAGAATGAAAGGAGACACAAAAACAAAGGAAACCCTAGTAGAGTGCAGGAAGGGCCAGAACCTCAATTGGGTTTTTATTGTTTTATAAGTACCCATTGAGGAGTTTCCACTGTATGGCTTCCAAGACAAGAAGTGAGTGGAGTCTCCCCAACAGGGCCACAGGATGGGACAAGGGTAATAAAAAGGAGCACAGGCTGGGTCAAGGATAATAAATAGGGGCACAGGCTGGGACAAGGATAATAAATAGGGGCACAGGCTGGGACAATGGCAATAAATAAGGACACAGACAGGGACAATGATAATAAATAGAACGTCTTACTAGTCTATAACTGACTGGTCTAATGGTAGGACTTGTACAACAAAAGAGCACAAGTGGATTAGCTTTGTTAGGTACCTGATAGTAAAGCCCGACTTGTAGGAGAAGACCCCTCTTACGACGCTGGTTCAGGAGTCACTGGAATGAGGACAGTGGTCTCGTGAGCACAGTGGATAAGAGTGCCTTATGGTAGTTGTAGTGGTCGGCACAGGAACGGTATGGAGATCCTCCAGGGATGGCTGGACTGCAGATGACAGCAGGCAGGAGCAATCAGCGAGCTGAGTGGCAGGGGATGCAGGAAAAACGGCTGCTGGAGCTGGATAAGAAGGCCGGAACATAACAAGGCAGCAGGCAATAGGCAGAGTCAGACAGTCCGGGTCGGCAGGCAATAGGCAGGAGAAACACATCAGGCAACGGCAAGGTCAGACGGTCCGAGTTGTCGGGTAATCAAGCGGATGAGAGCAGCAGACAACAGCAGAGTCAGTAAGGCAGGCAGGAGTCTGCAACGGTTCACAGCAGAGATTGGCATAGTCAGGCAGGCAGTCGGATTGGAGAAGGTAGAGAAGTCAGAGGGAGCCGGGTCGGTAAACAATCAGTAAGACGGGTTCAGGTAACACAGGTACAGAGCTGCAGACAAAACAGCGCCGCACAAGTGTCACTCAGGTACTTTTGAAAGTTCCTCTGCGCCAAACAGCGCTATCGCATGCGCGCGCCTGTTGCGCAATTATGCGCACCCGCGCGCGCACGGAGAGCCCGCAAGCGCATACTGGTGGGCGAACATTGCTGCGCACGCGTGTGCCCCTGCTCAGCACTGGTACGTTCCTGACAAGCTTACAGAAAGAAAGTTTTGAATGGGCTGTCCTAAAACACGTATGTAACATGTTACAAAATGTACATTATTGCACATGCATTAACCGAACACACTAGGATACCAAAGTGTGAACGGGCCCTGATGGTTCGAACACCATAAATGCAAAGTCAGAGCTGGACTTAGTGAGCTCATAGGTGGATGTATAGTCCATCAGCCATCATTCTCCGTGACCTGCAGCGTGAGCCATAGCTGGAGGTCATGGATCCCATTGAGGTGAGGACTGGAGTGATGCCGAAGCTGCTACTTTTGGAACCATTTTTCTGTACCTAAGATACGTAAATGTAACTTTGAAATCTTTTTCCTTGTGTATGAGTCAGCTATTGTTCACTGGCACTGTATTCGGTTGAATGTGTGTGGATAATTTACACACAATGGCGTAGTCTGGTTATTTTTAAAACCCAACACACTCTGCAATGAAATATTATCATAGAATCGTATCTAAAAATAAACATCTTGTACATTAGTGTAGGCAGGGAGATGAATGGCGGTTTCTTCTGTCACTGGGGAAAAGTGCCAGGCTGCTCTCTTACTGGTTGGGCGCTCCACCAAGCTGACAGCCCTGGAAAGTCATGAAGTGGTCATGTGGTCACTAAGTCAAGTTCCCCTATAGCTCTCATTGTGTATGACAACATTATGGGCATATGGCCACTGCTTTGAGGCTAGCACTAGGGGGAGCCCAGCACAGGACTAATGTGTCCTCTGCTGTGGAATCCAGGGATCATCTTGGGAGAGCCTGTGTCACCTTTGGACACAGAGCCCTGGCAAGATTTGGTGGCCATTTTTGAAGGATCTTAAACCATACCTGTGTCTACTGATAATTTAACTTACCATCTCACAAGTGAAGGTGAATACCCTTATGCCCCGTACACACGATCGGACTTTCCGCCAACAAAACCGTGGATTTTTGTTCGAAGGTTGTTGGCTCAAACTTGTCTTGCATACACACGGTCACACAAATTACGAGCGTGGGAACGTGGTGACGTACAACACGTACGACGAGCCGAGAAGAAGGAAGTTCAATAGCCAGTGCGGCTCCTTCTCCTCGATTTCGAGTATGCGTGAACTTTTGTGCGTCGTACTTGTGTCCACACGATCGGAAATTGCGGCAACAAATTTTTGTTGGCGGAAAATGTTAGAACCTGCTAGCCAACGTTTGTTGGCAGAAAGTCCGACAACAAATGTTCGATGGAGCACACACACGGTCGGACTTTCAGCCAACAAGCTCACATCCAACATTTGTTTGTACGGGGCATTAGAGTGTTACCTTACTTTCTAGTTTCGGGAATGAAAGCTACTTTAGGAAACAGTTGCATTGCATACTTTCCTCCATACCTCAGTTATGATGTAACCACATGGGCACGTGGCTTTTTTTCATAAATCATACTGGGCTGGTATATTGACTAGAGAGAAAACATCAGAGAAGCGGGGCCTACACCATTCTATGTGGGAGTACTATGAGTCTAGGCCAGTGATGGCGAACCTTGGCACCCCAGATGTTTTGGAACTATATTTCCCATGATGCTCATGCACTTTGCAGTGTAGTGGAGCATCATGGGAAATGTAGTTCTAACACATCTGGGGTGCCAAGGTTTGCCATCACTGGTCTAGTCCATCATGATGATGCATCCCAAAGGGGTGTGTCTATGACACCCTGGGCTCACAGTAAGTGGGGGGAATGACACGGGACATCATTCAACCCAGAAGAGCACTGGTGATGGAGAATGACTTGGAAGGCAGCACTGGAGTGCGGAATATGCGTGGAAACATTGATTATCATGTTACAATGGCAGCTGAAACTTTGTGGGATATATTAGGCAGTAAGTGATCATGTTGTCTCCGAAGTTGATGGGCAAGGGTAGAGATTTGAGTGACTTTAACAAGGGCCAAATTGTAATGACTAGACGACTGAGTCAGAACAACTCCAAAACTGCAGCTCTTGTGGGACATTCCTGGTCTGCAGTGTTCAAAAGGGGTCCAAGAAAAGAAAACCAGTGACGGGGTCATGGTCCAAGACTCATTGATGCACGTGGGGGGCAAAGTCTGGCCTGTGTAGTCTGATTGAATAGAAGAGCTACTGTAGCTCAAATTTATGCTGGTTGCGGCATGTGAGCATCAGAACTGCACCACGGAGCAAATGGAAGAAGATGGCCTGGTGTGATGAATTCAAGAATGGTTTGAGGAACACAACAACAAGTTTGAGCTGTGGACTTGGCCTCCAAATTCTCCAGATCTCAATCCAGCTGAGAATCTGTGGGATGTGCTGGAAAAAGTCCAATCAATGAAGACCCCACCTCTCCACTTACAGGACTTAAAGGATCTGCTACTAAAGGCTTGGGCCAGATACCACAGCGTAGCTTCAGAGGTCTAGTAGAGTGCATGCTTTAATGGTTTATGGTGCATATCCATAATGTTATGGCTGATCATCTACCCCACCACCGCACTTTAAAAACCTACGCCTCACCTACCTATTTCCAAGGTTCCTCTGGCTAATCTGGTGAAGTCAACAGTTGTTTCTTTTCAACCAGTCCCTACATGGCACTCATATGAAGATGATGTCCTCCTAGGGGGCAGTTCCGTGATAGCCTGGAATTAGAGTGCAGAAGTGGGTCAAATGATACTGGCCATCTAGTGGCAGAAAAAAATTTCTGTGGGGGACAGCTCAGGATTGACAGTAAGCATTGCGGCAAAAGTTGATTTTTTTTTATTTTGTTGGGCTGTTAATGTATTTAATTTATTTTTTTCTTTGAAGCTGAACTCCAGCCAAAATGCTAAACTCACAGATGATATATGCATATTTATTAGAGCGGTAAAAAGGATTTGTATTTTTGACCATCCAGTCCTGAGAAAGACGGCACAGTGGTTTAGTGGTGTGGTTAGCACTGGAGTTTGCATGTTCTCCCTGTGCTTGCATGGCTTTCCTCAATGTAATGTGGTTTCCGTCTCACACTGCAAAGACATGCTGGTAGGTCAATTGATCAACATACACCTTACAATCTAACTATGCAAACTTTCTACAATCAACATTAGATATACCAAAACTACACTATGTTACCAAAAGTATTGGGACGCGGCCTTTACACACTCATGAACTTTAATGGCATCCCAGTCTTATGCCCCGTACACACGGTCGGAAATTCCGACCACAAAATCCGTTGGATTTTTTCCGACGGATTTTGTCCGACACTGGTGTTGCATACACACGGTCGGACAAAGTTGTCGGAAAATACGATCATCCTGAACGTGGTGACGTTCGTTGGGTACGGCGGGACTACGTAGAGGCTAATAGCCAATAGCTTTGGTCTTGTAATGTGATCTGAGCATGCGTGGCACTTTGTCCGTCGGAATTCGCTACACACGATCGGAAAAAGTCCTAAAGGGATTTTGTTGTCGGAAAATTTGAGAGCAGGATCTCAAACTTTTTCCGTCAGAAATTCCGACGGAAAAAGTCCGATGGAGCCCACACACGGTCAGAATTTCCAACAACATGGTCTGATAGGACATTTTCCGTCGGAAAATCCGACCGTGTGTACGGGGCATTAGTCCGTAGGGTTCAATATTGAGTTGGCCCACCCTTTGCAGCTATAACAGCTTCAGCTCTTCTGGGAAGGCTGTCCACAAGGTTTAGGATTGTGTCTATGTGAATGTTTGACCATTCTTCCAGAAGCGCATTTGTGAGGTCAGGCACTGATGTTGGACGGGAAGGCCTGGATTGCATTCTCCGCGCTAATTCATCCCAAATGTGTCGGGTTGAGGCCTGGACCATCAAGTTCCTCCACCCCTAACTCACTCATCCATGTCTTTATGGACCTTGCTTTGTGCACTGGTCTAAATCATTTGGTGGAGGGGGTATTATGGTGTGGGGGTTGTTTTTCAGGGGTTGGGCTTGGCCCCTTAGTTCCATAGAAGGGAACTCTCAAGGCCTCAGCATACCAAGACATTTTGGAAAATGTCATGCTCCCAACTTTGTGAGAACGGTTTGGGGATGGCCCCTTCCTGTTCCAACATGACTGCGCACCAGTGCACAAAGCAAGGTGCATAAAGACATGGATGAGCGAGTTTGGGGTGGAGGAACTTGACTGGCCTGCAAAGAGTCCTGTCCTCAACCCGATAGAACACCTTTGGGATGAATTTGAGTGGAGACTGCGAGCCAGGCCATCTCGTCCAACATCAGTGCCTGACCTCACAAAAGCATTTCTGGAAGAATCGTCAAACCTTCCCATAGACACACTCCTAAACCTTGTGGACAGCCTTCCCAGAACAGCTGAATCTGTTATAGCTGCAAAGGGAGGGCCAACTCAATATTGAACCCTACGGACGAAGACTGAGATGCCACTAAATTTCATGTGCGTGTAAAGGCAGGTGTCCCAATACCTTTGGTAATATAGTGTATGTACCGTAATATGAGGACCAACCTAATCTATCCAATAAATCTGCATCCAATCAGGCAGGCATGGTTGTTGGTAGATTTAAAGAAGATTGTACAATCAGATTGTAATATGTGTGTGTGATGAGTTGGCCTTGCTATGTGTGTACAAATTGGCTATGCACATGTGCTACTACATTCCACATGCCAATCCCAAGTCCGAGAAACTAGGGAGAGTTGAGGAAAGACCTACCTTGTAGAAAATCTCTATGGAAAAGTCAAGCGTATTAGACTAAAGTACTGACACATTGAACTTGGGTTTAAAAGAAATATATTTAGGATGTATTATTCATTTTCACATTTTTTTATCTACATGGAGTACAGCTTTAAGATGTTGATTCACATGCAAATGCATATACATTCGTTCTGGGTGAATGAGGCAAAAAAAAACAATTGTAAGTAGCCTATATCCTGTGCCAAATACCGCATCTGGCCATTAGATGGTGCTAAGCAGCCAAGGAAATGCCTAAATATACTAAACTCCATCTAGTGACCAAATGTGGTATTTTGGGCTTAAAATTGAAGAGATTACATTCGAACAGCACAGCAAACAGCCGGCTTACATTAATTTTTTTTGCCCGAGTGTACAGGCACTTGAAACTGGGTTAACAGCTATGCAATTTATTTACACATTAGCCCCTAGGTGTACTGTTGATAAAGACGACGAAGGAACACCGCACAGCAACAGCTCCGAGTATGCAAGATGTGAAGAACGGACTCTGCCTTGGCACCTCCCGATAATCACTCATCCAATGCATTTCACCCCCTATGACTAAGCCCCGGAGGCTGGGCGAAACACGTCAATGGGCATGGTTACCAGGAGGAGTCGAAGCTGAGACCTTTTTTTAGACATGTGCTGAACAAAAAAATGTGTTTACTTTCATTTCATTTCGATCTGTTACTTACAAAAATTAGATTAGTTAAATTTGTTAAATTTTTTGGATTCGTCTTCGGAATTTGTTTTGTTTATTTGAATTTGTATCGATTCAAATTCTCCGAATTGCATTCTAATTGATCTCAGTTTGAACAAATTCTGAAAATTCAAATCGATTTGAATTGCATTTGAATCAAATTCCATTCAGAATTTAATTTATTCTATTTCAAATTCGAATTTTGGAAGATGGTTATATTATTTCTATTCTATTGTTTTTTTCTATTCTATTCTATTCTTTTATTTTCTATTCTATTTTTTTCTATTATATTCTATTATTTTATATTCTATTCAAATTCAAATTCATTCTATTTGAAATTCAAATTTTGGAAAACGGTTATATTGTTATATTCTTTCTATTCTATTGTTTTCTATTGTTTATTCTATTTATTTTCTATTCTATAATTTATGTTCTATTCTATTCTTTTCTATTCTATTCAAATTTATTGTATTTCTAATTCAAATTTTTGGAATATGGTTATATTCATTCTATTCTATTCAATTTTTTCTATTCTATTCTTTTATTTTCTATTGTAATCTATTCTATTCTAATTTATTGTATTCAAAATTCTAATTTCAGAAGATGATTATATTCATTCTATTCTATTCTATTGTTTTTTTTGTCTATTCTAGTCAATTCTATTCTTTTATTTTCTATTCTATTCTATTGTTTTTTTTTAATTCTAGGCTTTTTTTTCTATTCTATTCTTTTCTTTTATATATTTGGATTTATTCTATTCCAATTTTGAATTCCGGAAGAAGGTTATATTCTTTTTATTTATCTTTTTATTGTTCTATTTTATTCTATTCTATTTTTTATTCTGTTCTATTCTTTTCTTTTCTATTGTATTCCATTCTTTTTTTATATTCTATTCTTTTCTGTTGTATTCGAATTTGAATTTATTCTATTTGAAATTCGAATTTCAGAAGATGGTTATAGTCTTTCTAATGTTCTTTTATTGTTTAGTCTATTTTGTTCTGTTTTACTCTATTCATTTATTTTCTATTCTTTTATTTCGTATTCTTTTCTGTTTTACTCTATTATATTATTTTCTTTTATTTTCTGTTCAATTATTTTCTATTCTATTCCTTTATTTTCTATTCTATTTTAATCCCTTCGCAAATTCGAATTAGATTCGAAAACTATTCAAATTCGATTCAAAAACTATTCAAATTCGATTTAAAAATGATTCAAATTCGATTTGAAAATGATTCAAATTCGATTTGAAAATAATTCGAATTCGATTTGAAATCGATTCTAATTTGATTTGAAAATGTTTCGAATTCGATTCAAAAATTAATTGAATTAGATGCAATAATGATTTGAAAGCGACTAGAATTTGATTCAAAAACTATTTGAATTCTATTTGAAAACGATTCAAATTCGATTTGAAAATGATTCAAATTCGATTTGAAAATGATTCAAATTCGATTTGAAAATGATTCTAACTCCATTTGAAAATTATTCTAATTTCATTCAAAAACTATTTGAATTCGATTTGAAAATGATTCAAATTCGATTTGAAAATGATTCAAATTCGATTTGAAAATGATTCAAATTCGATTTGAAAATGATTCAAATTCGATTTGAAAACGATTCAAATTCGATTTGAAAATGATTTGATTTGAAAATGATT
The DNA here is from genome assembly GCA_028564925.1 of Lithobates sylvaticus. NCBI lineage: Eukaryota > Metazoa > Chordata > Amphibia > Anura > Ranidae > Lithobates > Lithobates sylvaticus. Next base: position 541,799,296 of record CM053028.1, on the reverse strand, counting down.
CTAATTCGATTTGAAAATGATTCTAATTCAATTTGAAAATGATTCTAATTCGGTTTGAAAATTATTCTAATTTGATTTGAAAATTATTCTAATTTCATTTGAAAATTCGGTTTGAAAATTTTTTGATTTGAAAATGATTCAAATTCGTTTTGAAAATGAACTGAATTTTATGAAAAAATGATTTGAAAGCGACTAGAATTTGATTCCAAAAATTTTCGAATTCGATTAGAAAATTATTCTAATTCGATTTGAAAACTATTCGCATTCGATTCAAAAACTATTTGAATTTCATCTAAAATTTTGTTACATTATTTCCGATTCGTTTAAATTTGGTACTATTGTAACTCGGTAATTCGGATACATCCGAATTTCCAAATAACCAAAAATTTGTCAGAATTTAAATCCGCAACGAAACAAACCACACATGTCTACCCTTTTTCACATCTCCTATCTTGCATACTCAGAGCTGTTGGTGTTCCTTTATTGCCTATTGCAGTGTTTCCTGGATGAGCATACTCACGCCATCCACCTATTTACCGGCATCGGCACTTAGAGCGGCGGTCCATGAAGCTCACGTACTGATAAAATGTTGGACAAACAGAAGGAAAAAAATCTACAAATTCTGCATATAAATTGCTCCCTTGAAAAATACAATACAGCTAACAAGTACAACTGTCAGTCATGTAAAAAAAAACAGGATTTTCATGGAATACATTACCGTAATATCTTCCAATGTGTGCTCACCGAAAAATATGGCGTAAGCTCGCTTTAAGTCATTTTTAATGGGCAGTAATTTTGAATTTTGCCTACCTTAGGCTCTCCATGCTCCGTTTCATTTTTATTTAAAAATCAGCATGAAATAAGGCGGGCGGGCCGGCGCGGCCGTCCTCGTTACTGCCGTTCCTCCTGATAGGGGAGGTTGATAAGACCAAGATAAACATAAAACAGCCACTGAGCTGAGACTGCTTATTAAAAGCAGCGTCCTGTTCTCGGGGTCGGCCTGATAAGATGCCGGCGACCAAATGAGATGCAATTTTCAATAATCTACTGGAACCAGCTCCGTGTCACATAATTAAACGTAATCTACGCTATAGGGTGTAGCCGGCGAGCCTCTTCCAAGACAAAAGGAATCTTTTCCAGTTAAAGACAAAAGGAGAAGCCGAGGATTTTAATATGGGGCTTAGGGTTCAGGTTTTTAGGGGGGGTTAAAGGGGAACTCCAGTCAAGCTTGCTAAAGTGGCTTGAATTTTCATCCTTAAAGCTGCCCTCCGGGAAAAATTCTAAATTACACTTGCATTGGGGCTACTCCCTCACTGCCAGGGTTAAATGCTTTTTTTTTTGTTTTGCCTAGGGTTCTTTTACCTTCAGTTTTACTTCCCCCCATCCCTTGATCCGGAGGTTTACTCCTTACTGTGAGACTAGTTCCTCAAAGCCGATCCATCAGTGGCACTGTGACGTCATCACATACTCCTCTCTATGATGTCATTGCGTACTCCTCTCTGTGAGACTAGTTCCTCAAAGCCACTCCATCGGAGGCACTCTGACATCATCGCGTACAATGCATCGCTTAATCCTCTCTGTGATGTCACCATGTACTCCTCTCTGTAAAACTAGAGCTTCCCCGAAGCCACTCCATCGGAGGCACTGGGACGTCATTGTGTACAATGCATTGTGTACTCTTCTCTGTGAAACTAGTTTCCCGAAGCCACTCCATCGGAGGCACTAGGACGTCAGTGTGTACAATGCATCGTGTACTCCTCTCTGTGAGACTAGTTCCCTGAAGCCACTCCATCAAAGGCACTGTGACGTCATTGCGTAAAATGCATCACACACTCCTCTCTGTGACGTCATCACATATTCCTCTCTATGATGTTATCGCATACTCCTCTCTGGGAGACTAGTTCCTCTAATTCACTCCATCAGAGGCACTGTGACGTCATCGCGTACAATGCATTGCGTACTCCTCTGTGACGTCATCACATACTCCTCTCTATGATGTCATTGCGTACTCATCTCTGGGAGACTAGTTCCTCTAAGTCACTCCATCGGAGGCATTGACGTCATTGCTTACAATGCATTATGTACTCCTCTCTGTGACATCATCACGTACTCCTCTCTGGGAGACTAGTTCCTCTAAGTCACTCCATCAGAGGCACTGTGACATCATCGCGTACAATGCATCGTGTACTCCTCTCACTGATGTCATCACATACTCTTCTTTATGATGTCATTGCATACTCGTCTCTGGGAGACTAGTTCCTCTAAGTCACTCCATCAGAGGCACAGTGACGTCATTGTGTACAATGCATCGCATACTCCTCTCTGTTATGTCATCGCAAACTCCTTTCTGTGAGACTAGTTCCTTGAAGCCACTCCATGGGAGGCACTCTGACGTCACCGCGTACAATGCATCGCATACTCCTCTCTGCTATGTCATTGTGTCTCTGTTCCTTATACAGATCCTCCCTCTGGGTAGCCACCTCTCTGTTCCTTATACAGATGCTCCCTATACTTAACTGCCTCAAGTTTTTTGTAAAGATGACCCCTATGGGTAACAGTCTCAAGCTTCTTCTAGAGATTACCCTTAGGGTTAGCCACCTCTCTGTTCCTGATACAGATGCTCCCTATGAGTAGTCACTTCTCTGTTTTATACTAGAGATACTTCCTATGGGTAGCCACCTGTCTGTTCCTTCTAGAGATGATCCCTATGAACAACCACCTTCCTGTTTCCTCTAGAGATGCTACCTCTCTGTTCCTTTTACATATGCTCCTTGTGTGGGAAGGGAACCTGTAAGTGAAAGTGAAACTACAACAGAAAACAGATCATGTTTTCTGCCATGCCATGCAGGATTGTGTTGTGACAGAGCTGTGTGAACCTCAGGACTGGGTGGAAAAAGATACGTTGGCAAAGCCTGGCGTTCAGCTTTAATGCCTGTTTTTTTTTATTTTTTTATTTTTTTTAGCGTAGTTGTGAATCATATAGCTGAAGACAAGAGCTGGGAGGATTCTGGTGACACAGATATGTGGGAGTGAAATTCTCTGACTCATCCTTATAGAAGTGATAAAAATAATGAGTGCAAAAGATCGAAACGGTAAACTCAACATTTTGGGGATTTTTTTTTCACAGTTACATCTCTATTCTGGCGTGGATCCTTATATAGACCCTACCAGTCTACATTTAGAATATACTTCAGGAACAGTGCATGACCTTCCCTAGCAAGAAGAAATATCTAAAGTCATCTCAAGCCATTGTTACATTAGGAGCTTCAGCAAGGCAGATAGAGCTCACCTCATTTCCTGGCTGGAAGACGTCCAGCATCAGCTAGATCATTCCTCCTCAGCCTGACTGTCCCTGGCCCACCCTTTTCACTCATTGTATTTCAGTTCTTCCAATCATGGAGTCTCAGTATCAATTGTGAGTGTTGCTTGATTAGGCATGTCCACTCCTCCAGACTGACCCCCCTATCCTTCAAGGTAATCATCCTAACACTGTACATAACGGAAAACTGGCAGCTCTATCTTCCACAATGAATACATTTATTAATCCAGGTATGGTACATAATACAGGGCTTACGCGTTTTGGCAAGCAGCCTTAGTCAGAGCAATACAATTCTCAGAAGAATCATCCTAACACTACTCCTAACACTAATCATCCTAACACTACACCTAACACTAATCATCCTAAAAATACCCCTAACAATAATTATCCTAACACTATCCCTAACACCAATCATCCTAACACTACCCCTAACACTAATTATCCTAACACCACCCTTAACACTAATCATCCTAATGCCCGTACACACGATCGCACATTCCGACAACAAAATCCATGTTTTTTTCCCGACGGATGTCATCTCAAACTTGTCTTGCATACACACGGTCACACAAAGTTGGTCGGAAATTGCGAACTTCAAGAACGCGGTGACGTACAACACATACGACGGCACTAGAAAAGGTAAGTTCAATACCAAGTGCGGCACCCTTTGGGCTCCTTCTGCTAATCTCGTGTTTATCTTGTGTTAGTAGAAGTTTGGGGAGAGACGATTTGCGCTTTTTAGCCTCGTGCTTTTCAGATCGTTACTTCTCTTCAGTTTGTGCTTGTGGGTTTGCATCTGTTCTTCAGTGCGTGTAGTCAGTTCGTATTTGTTTCAGTGCGTATTATTATTATAGTACGTATTTGATTTGCAGTGCGTTCTTGTCCGCTCGTTTCTGATTTTCAGCTCGCTCTTCTCAGGCGCCATCCGCATATACAGTGGTGTGAAAAAGTGTTTGCCCCCTTCCTCATTTCCTGTTCCTTTGCATGTTTGTCACACTTAAGTGTTTTGGAACATCAAACCAATTTAAACAATAGTCAAGGACAACACAAGTAAACACAAAATGCAATTTGTAAATGAAGGTGTTTATTATTAAAGGTGAAAAAAAATCCAAACCATCATGGCCCTGTGTGAAAAAGTGATTGCCCCCTAAACCTAATAACTGGTTGGGCCACCCTTAGCAGCAACAACTGCAACCAAGCGTTTGCGATAACGTGCAATGAGGCTTTTACAGCGTCCTGGAGGAATTATGGCCCTCTCATCTTTGCAGAATTGTCCTAATTCAGTTACATTAGAGGATTTTCGAGCATGAACGGCCTTTTTAAGGTCATACCACAACATCTCAATAGGATTCAGGTCTGGACTTTGGCTAGGCCACTCCAAAGTCTTCATTTTGTTTTTCTTCAGCCATTCGGTGGTGGACTTGCTGGTGTGTTTAGGATCATTGTCCTGCTGCAGAACCCAAGTTCGTTTCAGCTTGAGTACACGAACAGATGGTCGGACATTCTCCTTCAGGATCTCTTGGTAGACAGCAGAATTCATAGTTCCTTTTATCACGGCAAGTCTTCCAGGTCCTGAAGCAGCAAAACAGCCCCAGACCATCACACTACCACCACCATATTTTACTGTTGGTATAATGTTCTTTTTCTGAAATGCAGTGTTCCTTCTACGCCAGATATACTTGGACACACACCTTCCAAAGAGTTCCACTTTTGTCTCATCGGTCCACAGAATGTTGTCCCAAAAGTCTTGGGGATCATCAAGATGTGAGACGAGCTTTGATGTTCTTTTTGCTCAGCAGTGGTTTTCTCCTTGGAACTCTGCCATGCAGGCCATTTTTGCCCAGTCTTTTCCTGATGGTGGAGGCATGAACGCTGACCTTAACTGAGGCAAGTGAGGCCTGCAGTTCCTTGGACGTTGTTGTGGGGTCTTTTGTGACCTCTTGGATGAGTCGTCGCTGCGCTCTTGGGGTAATTTTGGGCGGCCGGCCACTCCTGGGAAGGTTCACCACTGTTCCATGTCTTCGCCATTTGTGGATAATGGCTCTCACTGTGGTTCGCTGGATTCCCAAAGCTTTGGAAATGGCTTTATAACCCTTTCCAGACTGATAGATCTCAATTACTTTCTTTCTCAATTGTTCCTGAATTTCTTTGGGTCTCGGCATGATGTGTAGCTTTTAAGGATCTTCTGGTGGACCTTACTGTGTCAAGCAGCTCCTATTTAAGTGATGCCTTGATTGTGAACAGGTGTGGCAATAATCAGGCCTGGGTGTGGCTAGAGAAATTGAACTCAGGTGTGGACAACCACAGTTATAGTATGTTTTAACAAGGGGGGCAATCACTTTTTCACACAGGGCCATGATGGTTTGGATTTTTTTTCACCTTTAATTATAAACACCTTCATTTACAATTTGCATTTTGTGTTTACTTGTGTTGTCCTTGACTATTGTTTAAATTGGTTTGATGTTCCGAAACACTTAAGTGTGACAAACATGCAAAGGAACAGGAAATGAGGAAGGGGGCAAACACTTTTTCACACCACTGTAAGGAGATTTTCTCCTCCAGAGGGCCAACTCTGAGCCCCTGAACGCTGCGCAACTCCCATATCAGGATAGCTAGTGGTTCAAGAGCCAGCACAAATAGGCTCGGTAACAACGGGCACCCCTGCCTAGTGCCCCTCTGGAGGAGAAAAAAGTCAGAGAGGGTGTCATTGGTGCGGATCCTGGCCCTAGGGGATTTATAAAGTAGACCTAGCCAGTTAAAGCAGGGTTCCACTGCCCTAAACGTTTTTTTTTTTGGTACAATTACAACGATTATGTCCTTAAAACGTATAACTCACTTGTTGCATGTTTTTAGGCTTAAAGATGTCCGTTCTCTAATGCAATATCAAGTTTTAATAGTTGTTGTAGCCGGGTCTCATCTTGCCTGTGGGCATGTGAAGCTCACAGGCATCCTCTTCCGGGATACAGTGTCGCTGCTCGACAAGCATGCACTGCGCATTGTATTCCCGATCTCGCGCATGCGCAGTAACTATAAAGAGGAGCGCCGTCAACAGCTCAGGTTGCCATCGCAATGGGCAGCGTCTTCGGAAGTCCCGCCCCATTGTGATGGCAATGGAGCTGTGCAAGTAAGAAATCACGCGATAACTCGCGCCAGCAGGCCGCCGCACTGACTCCTGGGAACTATGACACAAGCTCCCAGGATTGCGGATATTACGAAATATCCGCACTATCCCGGCCCATATCCGTGATCACCATAGACAGGAAATAGACAACATGACAAGAAAAAAAAAAGGTACTGCTGAAAAAAAAAAAAAAAAAAAAGTTTGCGTTTTTGAATGATGACATGTATTTAATCAGCTTGAGATATTATATTAAAATCGGGTGGAGCTCCGCTTTAAGAAATTTAGGGCCGAAACCAAAATGCTTCAGGGTCTCCCAGAGGTATTCCCATTTCACGGAGTCAAAAGCTTTCTCCGCGTCCAGGGAAGCTATAACTCTAGCATCTCCGTTGTCGTAAGCAGTGTCAAGATTAAGAAAAAGTCTACGGATATTGATATCGGTACCCTTCCCCGGCATGGGCCCCGTCTGATCTTGATGGACCAGATCCTCAATCACAGTGGCTAATCTAAGGCTGCATTCACACCTGAGCGTTTTGTCGCCTGAAGCCTGAAGCTACAAAACGCTAGAGAGAAAAAAATACATTATTCTCTATGGAGATGGTTCACATCTCCACTCCAAAATGCCTGAAGCCCTACCCCTGAAGCTCAAACAAGTTCCGGACCCTTTTTTGTCGCTCAAATCGGGCAGATTTGGGCGTTTTTCTTCTTTTTACATTGGTGACCTTTTGCTCTGCACAAAATCGCGCCAAAACGTGGTAAAAACCGCCACGAATCGTGGTAAAAAACGCCGCAAAAAACGCCGCAATTTCGCGCGATTTTCTGCCTGAAAAGCTACGCTCAGGTGTGAATGCAGCCTAAGAGCCAGGATTTTAGCTTTGGGATGCATACTAGCTCATTATGCCTTTGTCTTACAGGTTTTTTTTTTTGGGGGGGGGGGGTTTCTCTGGGTTTACAACCTCTTTAACAAACAGATTATAGCAGGAGACCCCAGCATCAGGTTGTTTTGAACTGATTATATTACATCTTCTCTGAGTCTAGGAAGAGTTGAAGCAGTTAATGTTGGTTTGGCCATAGAGACCCCAAATCTGTATCCAGGTCCTCCAGTTCCCAAAGTCTGTGTGTTTCAGGCTTGAATCCAAAGTAAAACTACTCCAAAGGTCCCCCAGACACACACCTTGAAAAGAATAGAGCCCCCTCAAATGCCAAGACCTATAGTCAGTAGGCAAGAGGCTAGCTTGCAGTTCCCTCCAAAAGCCCCTATCCCGTTTGGGTCTGTTACACCATGTACTGGTGTGTTCCCTCATTCCCTCGTCGTACTTATGACCTTAAGCACCCGCCAGACTCTCTCGCACACACACGCTCTCCCTCCTTAACTGGACCTCCCCCTATTTATGTATCCCACTGGATGGAAGGCTGGCCCAAAACAAAAAGCCTGGGAACTGAGGTGCTCAAAGTTAACACTTACCCCAGCCTGGGCAAGCCAAACTACCTCGCTAATACAGAAAAAACAACACTGTAGGCAGCCTTCCTACAATCTTGTTTGGCTACTTATGACTATAGCCTCCCCGGCCCCTTTGTTTACATTTAAATGCCAGCCGGGAGGCCCTCCAGCCTAAAGTAAATGGAGCCTGGGGTGATAATTAGAGAGGATCTGTGGGAGAGGGTCATTGTTTCTGTATTTTTTTTTGAGAATAAGGCTATAGTTTAGTGTTCCTTTAAATGAATACTTACACGAAAGTAAAAAAAAATTTCACGAGGATTAAAAATGAAAAAGTTCTCTCCACTTAAGGTCAAGGATGAGCATTTCAGAATAGAATGGGAAGAAATTCTTAATGAGATGCCTTTTAAATGAATAAATATGAATATTTGTTATAAACAGTCGACACTGAATGACATTCATACCTCTGTTCACTGTACTCCAAGTGAGTTAGAACAACTTAAAGGGACGTCAACATTTCCTCTACTGGACCTGACATTGAATGAAACTTTGGATAAAACAGACAATGACATAACACAGGTCAAAATGACGAGGTTTCTGCGTGACAAAGAGGATGATGAGAATGGTGAGGTCTACTCCTGGGATGGTAAAGACTTTCAGGTACAGAGGAATACAAGATAAAAGGACTAGAAAGGGTTCTATCTTTTAGCGACAGTTCCACTCCTATCTCTATACATAAACGAGTACGTTGTTCAGAGGCGAGAGAATACTGTTATTACATAAAACTTCCAGCACCTCTGGAGACAATATAATGGAGAGGAAAAAAAAACAATGGATACTTTTCTGATAAAACAGATCAAATAGAGACTCAGAGGATGACACATAATAGAACACAGTCACAACAATGGAGGGCTAAGTAATGTAAAAATAAAGAACATTTAGAAGAATACAAAGGGGGGGTGGTTTGAGGAACAGAGAAAGACTACAAAGGATCAAGTCAAAGCAGGATGACACCAATCACAATGTTTTTAATTGTTCTAGTATCATACTTATTAATGAACAAATTTGTTTATTATGTAAGGGTTTCAATTGTACACCTTATTACTTTAATGCATTTGACATTTTGATTGATGTAAATGTCACGTACCTTGGTTGGAAGCCTTGGTTGGAGGGCTCTCCTTGCTGGTCTAGTCCGAGAACCCCCTGAGCATGGAGACAAAAGGGCAAGGCACAAAGTAGCGCAGATGCCGGTGGATCAAGTAGCGGTTATCCCTTCGGATCAAAGACGTGGTTGGGAGGCAAGCCAGGGTCAGAAAAGATAGTGAGCAGGGACAAGGTCAATAGCTAGTTCAGGATCATAGACGGAGGAGTAAGAGGAATTATGGTCAGGCACATGCCGAGGTTGAGATCCTAATGTCACAGAGCATGGTCAGGAGCAAGTTGGGTCAGCAATGGAATATCAGATAACAAGAACAGAAAAGCAGCCAGCATTGTCAGAGACAAGCCAAGGTCAGGATCCAGAAGTCACAGAGCGTGGTCAGGAGCAAGCTGGGTCAACAATGGAGGATCAGATAACAAGAACAGGAAATCAGCGAGTGTGGTCAGCGACAAGCCAAAGTCATGATCTAGAAGTCACAGAGCATGGTCAGGAACAAGCCAGGTCAACAATAGAAGAACAGATAACAAGAACAGGAAAGCAGCAAGCGTGGTCAGAGACAAGCCAGGGTCAAGATTCAGAAGTCACAGAGCATAGTCAGGAGCAAGCCGGGTCGGCAACGGAAGATCAGATAGCAAGAACAGGAAAGCAGCAAGCGTGGTCAAAGACAAGCTGAGGTCAGGATCCAGAAGTCACAGAGAGTGGTCAAGAGCAACCCGGATCAACAACAGAAGATCAGATTACTAGAACAGGAAAGCAGAATGCGTGTCCATAGACAATCCAGGGTCAGAATCCAGAAGTCACAGAGTCTGGCCAGCAGCAAGCCAGGTCAACAACAGAAGATCAGATAACAAGAACAGGAAAGCAGCAAGCGTGGTCAGCAACAAGCCAAGGTCAGGATCCATAAGTCACAGAGCGTGGTCAGGAGCAAGCAGGGTCAACAACGGAGGATCAGATAACAAATATAGGAAAGCAGTAAGCATGGTCAGAGACAAGCCGAGGTCAGGGTCCAGAAGACACGGAGTGTGGTCAGGAGCAAGTCAGGACAGCAATGGAAGAGCAGATAACAAGATAAGGAAAGCAGCAAGTGTGGTGAGAGACAAGCCTAGGTCAGGATCCAGAAGTCACAGAGCATGGTCAGGAGCAAGCTTGGTCAACAATGGAAGGTCAGATAACAGGAACAGGAATGCAGGGACACAGGTCACAGGACAGCTGAAGATCATTCAGTAATTACCATATATTAGGCTTCCCTTAAATGGGGAGCTTGCCGCCATTACTAAAACTGGGCGTGCATGGCCATGCGCCAATGCGCACAGACATGCACGTAATGTGCACCCACATGCAGCTGCACAGACATGTGGATACACGTCATTTACTGGCAAGAGTTCCTTGTCTGTGTGCTGGCGAATGTGCATAACTGTTCTGTGCTTCCTGACAGTAAACAATTTTGCAGGAAATTACGTGGGGTAAATACTATATTGATGACACACAGTATCTAATAACCCACCTGTAAGTGGTGGAGACACCTTGCAGATTGTACTGTATATGGTGATGTTTCTCCACATATTGATGGGTCAGTCAGAATTTTGTTTTTAAGGAGCACTGTATTTGGATTTTGTATTTCCAGAGTCCATTATTTTCTTTCTTGATTCTATTCCTATGTAAGTGGTAAATGACTTATTGTTTATGTATGCTGATTGATAAAAACTTGAATTATTTACATAATATATGTTTTGACCTAGAAATCTCCTGAGGAAGCAAATAGTGAAACGCATTGAGAATACAGCCACCGTCTTTGCATATGCATAAAGTACAGTTCAAATGTTTAATATACGACTCATATTTGGCACCTTCAAACTTCCACCCTGACTAATGAATACCATTTTGTACATTTATGCAAAATGCAAGACATACAAACAATACAAGAAAAAATGGGAGTACCATATATTTATTACATCAAATAAGATACAGGAACCATAAAAGTTGTCAGTGGGGATTAAATGTAAACCTGATTTGTATCCCATTCAAGAGAAAGGGAAGCCATCATAAATTCAGAAATTTGTGTAGAAATATTTAGTAGGCTTTAAATTTAGGATGCATACTCATGTTTGATAATTTAACTAAGAGAGAGAAATATTACATTCATTTAAACAGGATCTAAGAGTAGTAATTAAATGGTGGATAAGAAGGAAGCTGTAGTAATTCAAGATAAACATAAGTAGGCTCTGGGCCAACTATCTGACCATAACATGTATCAACATCTACGTTTGTTATCAACATCTACGTGTGGGTTATCATCATCTACATGTGGGTTATCATCATCTACATGTGGGTTATCAACATCTACATGTGGCTTATCATCATCTACGTGTGGGTTATCAACATCTACATGTGGGTTATCATCTATGTGTGGGTTATCATCATCTACATGTGGGTTATCATCATCTACGTGTGGGTTATCAACATCTACGTGTGGGTTATTATCATCTACATGTGCGTTATCATCATCTATGTGTGGGTTATCAACATCTACATGTGCGTTATCATCATCTACGCATGGGTTATTAACATCTACTGTATGTGTGGATTATCATCATTTGCGTGTGGATTATCATCATCTATGCATTGGTCATTTACATCTATATGTTCATCATCTACATGTTGGTCATTAACATCTACTTGTGGGTTACCAACATCTACAGTACATGTGGACTATCAACATCTACGTGTGGACTATCGACATCTATGTAAACTACATCTACAAATGAAGATATCGGTGATCCCATAGCACAGCTATGTTTCTGTCTGTGGAAGTTATTTTTGTGTACTTGAAAAGAAAGGTGGTGTTGAGGCAAAGGTCAAACGAGGAACATACTTGGTTTTGCTCAAAGTCTGTTTGGCTGTCAGGAGTTTTATTTAATTTCCGATATTTTCTTACAGTTTTTAATAGTGTCTGCAGGGGGTATACAAGTGAAAAGGCATGTGACATCACAGGACATCAGTGTCTCTTCTGGTTCTAACTTCAGTCCACATACCTTGTTGACAAATTCTTTAGAGTTGTAAATATGGTGTACCGTGTTAGCTACTAAGAGTAATAGGATAGTAGCCACATACTTAGCAATGTTATATGTGACAAGATTGATGATAATCGATCTTAGAGGGGCACCTTCCTTGTGCCTCTTAGCGGGTCCAAACAAGCATGATGTAAATTTCCAGGGATAGAGAAGGAGGTATAAGGTCTGATCAATGACTTTTAACTTTTCTATCTATTGTGAATAGTATTTTACCTTCATACTACTTGAAATCACTAAGAAGAGTGGCCACCTTAGAATGGGAATCAGTTATATTAATGACCAATGTGCATCTCCCCTTATCTGCTGGTAGTTTACCAACGCTCAAATCCTTACTTAGAGATGTAAGAGCCCTCCTCTTTAGCCCAGTTAAGTTAAAAAGAAGTGCACTGCTGATCAGGGCCGGACTGGCCTACCGGGATACCGGGATATTTCCCGGTAGGCTGCCTGCCCTGGGGCGGCTTTGCGGCTGCAGTGCTCCCCTGTTATGCTCCTGTGAACACGGAGCTGGCCGGGTCTGTGTTCGGCGGCCGTTTCGTAACACGGTCCCGCCCCCCTAGACCGCCTCATGTGATAGTAGATAGAATCCACCTATCACACAGCCGGTCTAGGGGGCGGGACCGTGTTACGGAGCGGCCGCCGAACACAGACCTGGCCAGCTCCGTGTTCACAGGAGAGATGCCTGTGAGGCTATGAGTACAGCCGCCCTGTGTGCCTGAATAGGGGGATCAGCAGGGGGCCCGGGCTGCATATAGAAGAGATTAGCTTTCTATATTCCTCCATGCAGCCGCTGACTGCTTGGAGGAGGGAGAGGAGGAGAATCAAGCAGTCAGCGGCTGCATGGAGGAATATACAAAGCTAATCTCTTCTATATGCAGCCCGGGCCCCCCCCCGGCTGATCCTCCCCTATCCAACTTCTTTTACTGCCCTCCCCCTTCTCCTTGTGCTTCCCCCCAGTGCTCTCCTCCCCCACCAGACTCTCCAGCCCCCCCCCCCACATTTCCCTCAACCCCTGTTCTTTCTGCCCCCTCTGCTCTCCCCATCCTTCTCTAGCCCCCCCACAGTGCTTTCCAGCCCCCCGCAGTGCTCCCCACCCCCCACAGTACTCTCCAGCCCCCGTGCTCCCCCCACAGTGCTCCCCACCCCCCACAGTACTCTCTCCAGCCCCCCGTGCTCCCCCCACAGTGCTCCCCACCCCCCACAGTACTCTCCAGCCCCCCGTGCTCCCCCCACAGTGCTCTCCAGCCCCCCACAGTGCTCTCCAGCCCCCCGTGCTCCCCCCACAGTGCTCCCCACCCCCCACAGTACTCTCCAGCCCCCCGTGCTCCCCCCACAGTGCTCTCCAGCCCCCCCACAGTACTCTCCAGCCCCCGCAGTGCTCCCCACCCCCCACCGTACTCTCCAGCCCCCCGTGCTCCCCCCCACAGTACTCTCCAGCCCCCCGTGCTCCCCCCACAGTGCTCTCCAGCCCCCCACAGTACTCTCCAGCCCCCCGCAGTGCTCCCCACCCCCCACAGTACTCTCCAGCCCCCCGTGCTCCCCCACAGTACTCTCCACCCCCCCGTGCTCCCCCCCACAGTGCTCTCCACCCCCTGCAGTGCTCCCCACCCCCTGCAGTGCTCCCCACCCCCCACAGTACTCTCCAGCCCCCTGTGCTCCCCACCCCCCACAGTGCTGTCCGCCCCCCCCATGCTCCCCACCCCTGTTCTTTCTGCCCCCCCTGCTCTCCAGCTCTCCCCATCCTTCTCTAGCCCCCACCCCAGTGCTCTCCACCCCCCACCGTGCTCTCCACCCCCCACAGTGCTCTCCAGCCCCCTCCGTGCTCCCCACCCCCCACCGTGCTCCCCACCCCCACCGTGCTCTCCAGGCCCCACCGTGCTCTCCAGCCCCCACCGTGCTCTCTACCCCCCACCGTGCTCTCTACCCCCCACCGTGCTCTCCAGCCCCTGTGCTCTCCACCCCTATTCTTTTTGTCTCCCCCACCAGTGCTCTCACAAGCTCCCCCCAGTACTCTCCACTCCCCCCTGCATTTTGCCCCACCCATGTGCTCTCCAACCCCAACAGTGCTCTCCAGTCCCCCGTGCTTTCCACCCCTGTACTTTCTGGCCCCCATGGGTGCTCTCAAGCTCCCCCTATTGCTCTCCACTCCCCCCTGCTCTTTGTACCCCCCAGTGCTCTCCAGACCTGTTTTTCTGCCCGCCTCCCAGTGCTCTTAAGCTCCTGTCCAGTGCTCTTCCCCATCCCACACTCTTACCCCCCCCAGTGCTCTCAGCCTCCCGTGCTCTCCACCCCTGTTATTTTTGCCCCCCCAGTGCTCTGCACTCCCCACCCCTGTGATCTCCACTCCCCCCTGCTCTTTGCCCCCACCCATGTGCTCTCCAACCCCGCCAGTACTCTCTGCTCCCCCTTCTCTCCAGCTCCCACCCAGTGCTCTCCACTTCCCCAGGACCAGGGGACAGGCTGACTGGGGCCGGAAAGTGAGGACGGCTGAAGGTGCAGGTAGCCCGGGACCACTCCATCTCACAGCAAACAGATCCTCTGGAAGGAACACTGTCCCCATCCAAAACGAGAACAGCCCCTGCCTGCTGCTGGCCATCATGGATATCCTGCTGGCATGCAAGGTACTGTACCCGAGCATCAACAACACACCTTCCCACAGACAGGGACTGCAGACTGGGACATGGGGCACAGGAGGGGCTGCAATGATGGGCACAGCGAGGCTGCATTCATGGGCACAGTAAGGCTGCATTCATGGGCACAGTGAGACTGCTTTCACGGCACAGTAAAGCTGCATTTGATGGGCACGGTGAGGCCGCAATGGTGGGCACGGTGAGGCGGCTATGGTGGGCACGGTGAGGCCGCAATGGTGGGCACAGTGAGGCCGCATTCACGGGCAGAGTAAAGCTGCATTTGATGAGCACAGTGAGGCTTCATTTGATGGGCACAGTGAGGCTGCATTTGATGGGCACAGTGAGGCAGCATTTAATGGGCATAGTGAGGCTGCATTTGATGGGCACAGTGAGGCTGCATTTGATGGGCACTGGCGAGGCTGCATTTGATGGGTACTGGCGAGGCTGCATTTGATGGGCACAGTGAGGCTGCATTTGATGGGCACTGGTGAGGCTGCATTGAGCTCTTGTATCATGTCTGCAGTCTCTGACCATCTCCTCTCCTGTATCATGTCTGCAGTCTCTGAGGGAGTCTGAAGAGGAGTCGAGAGTGGGAGCGCCGTCAGGATAGGGGTCATGGGAGAAGTCAGACGTGTGTGGACTGTGGAGAGGAGACTATAGGATAAAACCAGAGCCACCAAGCTGGAGCCGACTGACTGAGCCCTGCTTGGTGCAACTGAGAGGAGGTCAGTGACAGCACCGCCAGGCCAGTCTGAAGGGGGTCACTGATGTAAGGGGGGATCGAGTACAATAATGTAAGGGGGCACTGATATAAAGGGTTTCCCCCTTATATCAGTACCCCCCCCCTTACCTTAGTGTATTCTTTCTGCGGAATGTGCCCCCCCCCCCACGTTCTGAGTTCCTGGGGTCCCCCTTGATGATTGACCACTTTTAACTGGAATTTGCTTATATATATATATATATATATATATATATATCCCTATGTGATTTCATATCTGTCTTTTTTATATATAATACACTCTTCAAATGTGCTTTAAAATGTATGGTTTTTCCCTTTCTTGAACCAGAAAATAATGACGTTATGCTGTTGCGCTGGTATAATAATGCTGTGGGGCTGGTATGAAATTTTTTCCAGGGCTGAATATTATTCCCAGTCCGGCCCTGCTGCTGATACCTGGTGTCAAGAGTAGAACATCAGAAATAAAATCATAGCGCTACCCCCTGAAGGAGCTGCTTGGTAACTCGGGTCCTCTGTTCTTTACCTCTACTCAGTAAGTAACCTCAGCCCCCCTGACACACCTGGTTGAATGAAAACTGCCACAAGCACTTATAAAAACACCAGTATTAATACATTTAGCCTGGGTGTGAATTAGCACCAGGAAATTGACCCAATAACGTTTAGTGGTAAATGGACTAAAGTGTATTGGTACAGGTTAGCATAAATAGTGGTTTGATCATAAATGAACACACAGAAGGTATAATTACAATGCCATGTAACTTAGTGTCACCTACCTGGTGGAGATTGAGCTGTAGAGAGGACATCTCTTGCACCTGCTGTCCAACACCCCTGGTAGAGATTACAGGGAGTAAAGGACACAGAGTGGCACAAGGGCCGATGTAGCCAACTGGGCCTTTTCAGGAACCCGATGTCTGTAGATCACCGGACAGGCACTGAGAACTGGAATTCCGTGTTGCTGGATCAGCAGGCAGAAGCGTTGTTGGAACATAAGCCAACATAAGGTACAGGAATGTGGGACTGAAGCAAAAACATGATACAGGCCAGGTTCGGTACACAGTTCCTACAGAACAGTTAGCAAAGTAGGTAGAGGGAGTGGTCTTGGTCTTTGTGGGCCTCACAGGGCAGATTTGGAGGTAATGTCCCGCTGCCCCACAATATAGACACAAGTTTTTCCAGCGTCTTCGCAGCTTTTCTTCACTAGAGAATGGAGAACGCAAAAATCATAGTTGCATGGGTCTTGCCCGCAGATTCATGGGTATAGTGGTTATGCCAGCTTTTTCTGTTCTCCTTTCTCTGAACCTACGATCAAGCTGGATAGCAAGACCAATGAGGCTATAGATGGAGCTAGGGACCCCCACTTGAGAAAGTTCGTCTTTGAGCCCTGCAGACAGGCCAAGGCGGAATTGATTCTGTATAGCTGCATCATTCTAACCCGTATCAGAGGCCCACAGACGGAATTCTGCAACATAGTCCTCAACGGGTCGATGATCTTGCTGTAGGGTATGGAGGGTAGACTCTGCAGTAGTTGTACGCTGGGGGTCATCATAGAGCTGAGCCATTGCTTCAAAGGATGAAGAGATAGGGTCCAGGATTGTACTGTTCCATTCCAGGAGCTGATGGGCCCATTATTGTGATTCTCAGAGAAGCAGGGATATGACAAAACCCACCTTGGTGGTTTCGAGTGAAAAGGTTCTTGTTTGAAGGACAAAGTAAAGTTCACAGGAGTTCTTAAATGCACGGAACTTGCGCCGATCGCCTGAAAATCGCTCTGGTGCAGGAACTTGTTGTGCCGGTGGTGGCATAGTTCCCGTGGATGCAGAAACAGTCTGTTCGGACGTGGAGTGGCCAGGTGCTGTAGCAGGTGCAGAAGTTGCTGAGGTAGAGGCCCTGGATTGGATGCGGCCCTCCAGCTGCAAGTAGCTTTCTTGGAGGATGCTGACTGCCTGGGTAAGAGAGGCAATTTGCAGGCATAGCGACTCCAGAGACGAAGCCCATCTCTCAATCTCCGACATCTGGCACTGTTGGTACTGTTACAAGATCAAGCTGTAGAGAGGGCTTCTCTTGCACCTCCTGTCCAACGCCCTTTGTAGAATGACACAGAGTGGCACGAGGGCCGGTGTAGTGGGTGGCTCCAGCTGGGCCTTGGCAGGAACCCGATGGCCGTGGATCACCAGACAGGCACTGAGAACTGGAACTCTGTGTTGCTGGATCAGCAGGCAGAAGCGATGCTGGAACATAAGCCAGGGGGTCATCAACAGCCGGGCAGAGCAGGTACAGGAACGTGAAACTGAAGCAAAGACAGGATACAGGCCAGGTTCAGTACACAGTCAGGCAGCGAGGCACAGGAGTATGAGACAGGAGCAGAGTCAAACACAAGCCAAGGTCACAGGTATGCAGGCGGAAGTCTAAAGAAAGATACAGGTGAAGCCGGGTCAAACACAGGTAACTGGAACAGATCCAAGGCACAAGTTAACAGGAACAAGCTGAAAGACCACTCAGCAATGTGTATGTCATTGCTCAGTTTAAATAGGCTGTCTGGCGCCAGTATGTGCCCGTGCACGCTCACGCATGTGCCGATACATGTTATTCTTTGTGCACACGCTGATGTGCCCGTGCCTGCTCATCGATGCGCATCTATAAACCGGACTTTTCTTCCACTTAAAATAGAGATATGTACCACTAGACTGGGATTAACTCATGAATCAGCAAAGTCAACAAAAAACAGTGCATATAAGCATTAACTGCAATGTGAATAATAATACTATACCTAGTCTAGAGTGCACTCTAGGAGAATGTTTAGGATATGATACAATGTCCCTTGAGAGGTACCTCTTAGCATTAGGTAAAGGTCCCTGTGTAGCAGCTGTACAGGAGCAGTCTTTAGTCCTAGCTCTTCAGGTGGCTAGCATTGGGGCCCATTTGTACCATTGGAAATAGTCCCAGTCAAGGCTACAAGTCACATTAAGGCACCTAGATGGCTGCATGATCAGTCCCTAAAAGGCTCAGTCTCTCTAGCATCAGATAGTAGATCCCTACAGCAGCAGCTCCCAGTTCCAGTGATATTGCAGCTTACCATCTGGTCACTAACAGCGATTAGTCCACTCTGCTCTGCACCCAGGTAACTCTAGATGTCTGCACCCCAAACTCAGCACTCCGGATACTGCTTAAGCGGTCGTTATGCAGCAGTGGTGATGCACACTGGACAGTGATGTGCACTTTCTGGTCTCCCTCATGGTAAGAGAATCTGTGTCTCCTGGCAATCGCCCTCTGGGAAATGCAATTTAAAAGCTCTTGATTACAGAAGTCTCTCTACTTTAGACTGCAGCTCCCAGAGTACATTGCTGCCTGACTCAGTCCATTGAACCCTTTCTGCCCAGCAGCCCCCTCCCTTTGCTAATATAGCTGTTCAACACTGCAGGATAGCAGCTGCATAGAGCAGCTGCAGCCAGTGTTTCAAAAAAGGAGAATCTTTAACAAACATCACATCTCTGTTTTTTTTTAAGATCAACAATACACTGAGACTGAAGCTTGGACATCCAAATAAACCAACACCCAAACATAAGCAATGTAAGTTAGTATAGGAAATGGAGTGTGGTGAGGAATAGAAAGACCTGTACATTAGGGAGACAAATCAACCTCTCATCAAAAGAATGGCCCAGCCTAGGACTAATTCTACAGGTCAAGACTTTGTTTAGTTTGTAGGGCATGTCTCCATGTTTACCCCCTGGGTGCTAAGCAAGGGTCACATGAGAGGCCTACCCCAGGGTATGTTCTGATGGGCTACGCTAGGCACTTTGTACAGGGTCACTGCACTACACATAGGGTACCTTTACTTGAGCCACGCTCACGACCTGGACAGAAGACTAACATGAACGAACTCCAATAAACTCTCTTGATGTACTAAGCATCACCATAGGTACTTGTGCATTTAGGAGGGACATGCAGAGCAAATACCCTCTCCACTTGACCAGCGTATCACCTCCGTGCAGCTAGTGCAGACTCCATGCGTGCACTTCACTTAACTCTTTGTCTTCCATACCTGTGTACAGGTTGAGAGCCTTGGCGGTGCAGATCTGCCACTGAAGCTATAGAAGATGGATTGCTGCCAAAGGAGTGCCGACAACTTCTCCCTCGCTTCAAGAGGCTATCTCACCTACCATATGAACACTCTTACGACAGGCTGCTAGAGAAATCTTTGTTGTCCTTGGTAACCACTTGTATCTTCACACTATATAAACTCGTGTACTGTTATCTTCATACCCCAATGTGTTTAGTACCTGTAGACTATATGTGCCGCTTACTTACCATTGCCCCCCTTTAATAACTTCAGATCAGCCAAAGGCAAAGTTTAAAACATTTTATTTGAAGAATAAGTTAACATAATGACAGAGACAATCGACAGTCTAAGATGAATTGCCAAAATTTCGAAACATCCCTAGTCCCTAACGTCAAACTTGTGACTGCCCCAGCATACCTGTTTAAGCAAAAGTCCAATACTTGTTGAGTCCAATTCTGGAATCTAGCTCCGACTTCGGCAAGATACTGGACATCCAGACTCCGGTAATGGCATCAGGAGTTGACTGACAAGGTGGACCAGGCCTTAACTGATCTCCTTCTTCTTCTGTTACCTAGCACCATCTCTCTCTGGGTCCGGACCTCCATCCCTTTTATAACACACAGGACAGGGGGGTTGGACTCAGTAAAAACCCACCTGGGCCAGCAAGTAACCACTACCTGTATACAAGTTTCCTACAAGGGGTGTAGCACCAAAAGGGGCACACTTTTTCCCTATTCCCCTATTCCCCCATATGGCAATACCAACTTGAGCTCCAACAAAAGGTCTCCCCCTGCGTGATAAGCACAGTTTTTACACATTCAGATATTCCATGCGCCTCTATACTTAATGAGACTGTATACTTATCCATTTAATAACTTGGTCCGGTATCCAGGGGCCATCTCTTGGTACTATTGATATTGTATTGAACATGCTTATAGTGGGAATTTGTGACCACTTACTGCTGTGTGTGATTTATACTCAAATAATACATGACTATTATATACCAGTGGTATCTACTATAGACCACATGATATATGTGTATCCCACTACTTTAGACACACATATGCAATTTCATTTTTCAGTTTGGTCACGTTCTCCCACACCTTGAGACACAAGTTTACCAGCACCTACCCAGTATTTGTCCTGTTGAAGCTAATATTTTAGTGAAACGCGCCAACGAGCGCGTTTTTGGAGGCATTACTGGATCAGAAAATGTTCTTTTACTTTGATACAGTATTAAATGAATCTTTGTACCGTAGGTCCAGTCCTCTATAACTGCATTATTGGGTAACTGGTAACTGTGTCCATACAGGGTGTTGTTTGTATGTTGTTTAAATGTTTTTTAACTATGTTGTAATAAAATGTATACTTTTTTATTTGATTCTCTCTCTTATTATGTGCTTATTATGTGCCCACAAAGTCCGCTAATTTTTTGGCATGGTGATGGTCTTCCCTACAAATTTCTTCATAAATTTAGGTCAAAATGTATTCTGCTACATGTCTTTGGTAAAAAAAAAAAGTGTATATTATTTTGTTTGTGTGAAAGCTATAGCATCTACAAACTGTTATATATATACTGTAATTTTATTTATTTTTATTCTAGTAATGGTGGTGATCAGCGACTTATAGTAAATGTCTGGGGGTCAAGCTGATGCTGGCTGGGGGGTACACTATCTAACTGCCACTGACATCAATAGTGACAATAATCAGTGCTAATACTATAAACTGTCACTGTACTAAGGACACTGGCTGGGAAGGGGTTTATATCTAGAGCGATCAAGGGGTTAACTGTGTGCCTAACTATGTGTAATATGTCTGCTTTTACTAAGCAATTCTACTGTTTTCCCTTAAAAAAACAGCAACATCACATGCCAATGTACAGAGCTCTGTGTCTCTTCTGTGAATGACGGAGCCGGCCAGTGTGTCCTGGCGATCAATCATTGGTCAGGATCCACTGACCGGCTGGTGCTGTAACAAATCACAGCACAGCTTGGGCAGCGTGTGCACGCCTTACCCGGAAATGCTGTCATATACCAGATACAGCGGCTACCCTGCTGCAGTAGATGTACGTAGGGTGGCCACTATGTGGATAATACTATATATCTACCCCAGTGTTGTGGCAACAATTCACACCTTCAGCCATGTAAATCAAAGAATTAACGCCTATGCAGTCTTCCTTACACCAAGGATAGGAGTATGTAACTAGGACATGGGGGGTTCACATGTTTTTCACCCTGTTCTTGGACAATCAGTATATTCCTTGACACTTTTCATGGTGAGTAGATTAGGAT
This sequence comes from Lithobates sylvaticus, assembly GCA_028564925.1. NCBI lineage: Eukaryota > Metazoa > Chordata > Amphibia > Anura > Ranidae > Lithobates > Lithobates sylvaticus. The sequence goes on along the minus strand of CM053028.1, from coordinate 541,777,477 downwards.
GACTGTGCTACCAGTGCGGAGAAAATGTTGTGGTTTCTTCCTGACACTCATTGGAACTGAAGAAGCTTGGAGAAGCTATAAAACATCTATAGCATTACAAAACAAGTTCAGTTGAATGCGACTAATGCCGCGTACACACGACCGGACTTTCCGGCAAACTAGGTCCGACGGTCTTCCCGACGGACTTTCAGCAGAGTTCCGACGGACTTTCCAAACGAACGTGGTGACGCAAACGGGACAAAAAAATAGCCAGTAGCCAATAGCTGCCCTTGCGTCGTATTTAGTCCGTCGGACCAGCACACAGACAAAATTTTTTCCCGATTTGAGTCCGTCGGAATTGAGCCCGTCGGATAGATTTGAAACATGTTCTATTTCTAGGTCCGCCGGAATTTTTTCGGATTAGCCCCCACACGATCGGATTGTCCGACGGACTAATTCCATCGGACCTAGTTTGACGGAAAGTCCGGACGTGTGTACGCGGCATTACTAGCACTGGATATACCATGACCTGGTAAATTGGAACCTTTATAGAGATAGCTTGACCAACAACTGTACTTGCAATGGTTACTTGGATGGAAGTAGAGCATCACAATCCTAGTGGAATATAACTGATTTACATATATCCATATACCATATGATACACATTTCTGAAAATGTATATATAGTAGCAATGAAAAGAACTGCAGTAACCTACAAGGTTGGAATTCATTTAAATTGATTGATGCCATTTGCAAAAAACGTGCTGCATGGCCACAGGTTCGTAGACAGCTAACTATCACATCTACCTATATGGCCAAAAGTATGTGAACACTCAAATGATTGTGCTCAGGTGTCTCCAGTGAAAGGAACTGGAAATACTAAAACATAAAAATACATTGTAGACAATTGTACACTTCCAACCATATGGCAGCAGTTTGGGAAAGACCAGTTTCTGTTCCAGCAAGACTATCCACCTGTGCACAAAGTCGACTCCATAAAGACATGGCTTGACCAGTTTGGTGTGGAGGAACCTGAGTGGCCTACACAGAGATCAACCCTTTATATTTACAAAGACATTGTAGACAACTGTACTCTTCCAACCTTGTGGTAACAGTTTGGGGAAGACCCTCTTTTTCTCCAGCATGACTATCCACCTGTGCACAAAGTCGACTCCATAAAGACATGGTTTGACCAGTTTGGTGTGGTGGAACTAGAATGAACATCACAGACCCCTGACCTCCACCCTACTGATCAGCTCCATAAAGACATGGTTTGACCAGTTTGGTGTGGAAAAACTTGAATGATCTTCACAGACCCCCTGACCTCAATCCTACAGAACACCTTTGAGGTGAACTGGAACACCAATTGTGAATCAGGTCTCCTCATCTCATTAGTATCTGTCCTCACAAATGGGCACACATTTCCACAGACACACACCAAAATCCTATGGAAAGCCTTCCTATGAATGAATAAATGAATGAAAGACTTGTATAGCGCTGCAACTGCGAACTGAATCGCCTTGAGACACTTGATCTGTCCTGTGCTTCCTGCTTGTTAGAAGTTTTTTCCTGAAGGCCCGATGGTTTTCTTCCATGCGGATGTCAGTGGGTAGAGCGTTCCATAGCCGAGGTCCTTGGACTGCTAATCTTCCTTCTCCCTTGAATTTGTAGCGGGATTTAGGGATGAGGAGGAGGTTTTGGTTAGTTGATCGAAGTCTGCGGATGGGTGTGTAGTGATTTGTTTTCTCACATAGGTATTGAGGAGCGTTTCCTTGTGTGCATTTGTGGGTGAGGCAGATGGTCTTGAAAGTGATCCGATCCTTAAAGCGGAAGTAAACCCATCGATTTAACAGTTTAAAAAAAAAAGGCATGCCGGGAATGCTAACTGCACATTGGCTGTGCTCTCAACCAAACAGTCAAACCATCCAATGGCTGGTGTCAGAACGGATCACATGTGCAGCACCGTGGCAGTTGAAGATTAAACAGAGTCAAAGATGGCAGCTTCCTTGGCTGAAAACGATAGGGGGGTTTACTTCCACTTTAACGGTTAGCCAATGAAGGGTCCTTAGGGCTGGGGAGATGGATTCCCAGGGTTTTTTTTCCAGTGACTAGTCTTGCTGCCGTGTTTTGGACGACTTGTAGGTGTGCAATCTGGTATTTGGGTAGTCCTGTGTAGAGGGAGTTAGCATAGTCGAGTCAGGAATTGATGATTGTTCCAACTACTACTGCTTTCTCTTTTTCTGTAATGAAGAGGATGAGTCTACGTAGCAGACGGAGAAGATGGTGTGAGCCGCTGACTACTGATCCTATTTGAGCATCCATTGACATCGAAGATGACTCCGAGACTTTTGGCTTTGGTGCTAGGGGAGATGGTCTGTCCAAGAATGGTGGGTGGTGTCCAAGGGGTCTTTGTTTTAATATTTCTGTTTGCATTGAGGAGAAGAAGCTCTGTTTTGGATCCATTGAGCTTGAGGGAGCTCGTGGTCATCCAGTCCTCTATCAATGTGAGGCATTTTTCTAGTTCTTGGTATTGATCATTTTGTCCACTGATTCGAAAGTAGAGTTGAGTATCATCTGCATATGAGTGGTAGCATAGGTCCGTTGTACTGATGATTTTGAAGAGAGGGCGGATGTAAATGTTGAAGAGCACAGGTGACAGGGGTGAACCTTGCGGGGCTCCATACGAAATTTCCCACGTTTCCTAGAGGAGTGGAGGTTGTTATTATAGTCATGTCCATGGTTTTGGACTGGGATGTCCAACAAGCTCATATACTGTAGGTGTGATGGACAGGTATCCACATACTTTTGGCCAAATAGAGTACAACAGATTTATCATTTGGAGTCTCTAAATACAGGCGGAGCCTGGCAGTTGCCGATTCCTGACATCTGGAATCATAAGCTAGACTGGCTTTGGACAAAATGAGAGCTCAGGTTTTAGAAACCCATTCTTGGATAAATCCTGTTGTTGGTACCATTGCAGGTTTGCAACAAAAATGTCATAAGATTGGTTAATCGGTTCTCCATACAAGCAGGGGTGGACTGACAACTCATGGGGCCCCCGGGCAATAGGTGATTATGGGGCCCCCAGGCAATCAGAGATTATGGGGCCACACAGTATACACACACATGTACACAGCATACACAGACATGTTTCTATTGGCTGAGAAGGTACTGGAGAGGTGGGGCAGCTATAATCTCAGGATTTTTAGACCAAAAGGATGTCGGTATGGGACATTTCAGAAACAGATGTAAAAAAAAACACTGATTTTTCCATACTGTCCCTGGTTTTACTGGGGCTGGCAACCCTGATGGGGCCCCCTAGTGGCCCTGGGCCCTCGGGAAGTGCCCGAGTGGTAGAATGGTCAGTCCGCCCCTGCATACAAGGTATTTTATATTAGATACTGTTGAGCTACCCAAATTAATTTTTTATTTTTCTATAATTGTCCATTCAATCATTTTAATTAAAACTGATTTAACGGTGGACATAATTCCCTAAAGGTGATTACACTACAGGGGTCTACGGTGACAATGTACAAAGGCAATAGTGTACAGATCATAATGCTATGTTTCAAATGCTGCTTTATGCATTGACATACCTCCATAGACCCAGTCAATCCAGATGGTATGGTCACCTGCTGATATAGCACCATCCACAGGCAGCTTAACTCTTCAATAAGACACAGAAGCTGAATCGAATACAATTTTACATTACAAAGGATGTTTTCCAGAAGTTGAATCCAACACAATTTTACATTACAAAGGATTTTTTTCCAGTCTTTTGATGATAAAGACAATGACTTTCCTAAGCCTTTGCAAAGAACTAAGGGAATATTCAGGAAACAAGGAAGGTCTAGCTAGGAATGATCTATCACTAAACAGGGAGGGAGGATGGAGGGAGAAACCAATCAAGTTGTAATGGTCCAAATCTCCACTAGATGTAAGCATACACTGAACAACAGCAACCTAATACAGTTCAATACAACACAGAAAAAAAAATACATATAAATGGGACAGAACACATGGAATTACCTCTCAAATTATACAGTGGGCAAGAAAAGAGACTAGGGGCCAAAGATGAGGTAGGAAGGTGTGGAAAGGGTGATGGATTCAGGAGACTGCAGCTGGAGAACCTATCCAAGCTCTTGAGGCCAGATGTTGGTTTAGTTCATGGGTCTTCAAACTTAATAAAAAACAAAGGGCTGGTTTAGTGTCCTTCAGGCTTTAGAGAGGCCAGACTGTGGCCATTGGGAGTAGAAATTGTCCTGGCGTCAATGGGAGTAAACAATGCATCTTTGGTATTAGGTGGAGGAACAACGCCCCATCGTTGGCTTCAGTGGGAGGAATACTGTCCCAACATTGGTGTCAGTGGGAGGAATACTGTCCCAACATTGGTGTCAGTGGGAGGAATAGTGTCCCATCATTGGTGTCAGTAGGAGAAATAGTGCCCCATCATCGGTATAAGTAGGAGGAATAGTGCCCCCATCATTGGTATCAGTAGGAGGAATAGTGCCCCATCATTGGTATCAGTAGGAGGAATAGTGCCCCATCATTGTTATCAGTAGGAGGAATGAGTGCCCCATCATTAGTGTCAGTGGGAGGAATAGTGACCCATCATTGGTATTAGTGGCAGGAATAATGCCCCATCATTGGTATCAGTAGGAGGAATAGTGCCCCATCATTGGTGTCAGTGGGAGGAAGAGTGCCCCATCATTGGTATTAGTGGAAGGAATAATGCCCCATCATTGGTATCAGTAGGAGGAATAGTGCCCCATCATTGGTATCTGTAGAAGGAATAGTGCCCCATTTTAAGTGTCAGTGGGAGAAATAGTGCCCCTTTGTTGGTGTCAGTGGGTGGAATAGATTCCCATTGTTGGTGTCAGTTTGAGGAATAGTGCCCTATCGTTGGTTTCAAAGTTGGTTTCAATGGGAGAAATAGTGCCCCATTGTCAGGGCTTTTTTTTTAATCGGAGAATAGGTGCAGGAACTCCCCCCATCTGAGTCAGCCCTTGTCTCTGCCCCTACCCACCTCTGACCACCTTCCCTGGATTCCACCCCCTACCCACCTACCAGTACTGCCCCTTTTAGAGAATACAGAACCAAGTATCATTTTGTGGCGCTAAATCATTTGCATGGAACATGTTAATGATAAAAAGAAAAGCAGTAAAATAGATCCCCTGCAGCCAGCAACAATAGAATCCCAGCAATAGATCCCCACACAACAATAGACTCCCCCAGCAACAATGGACTCCACCCCAACAACAACAGATTCCCTGCAGCAACAGTGAACCACCCACAACAAAATATCCCACCCAGTAACAAAATATCCACCCAAGCAACATAAGACCCCCCCCCCCCCCCAGCAGTAACAACAGATCTCCCAGCAGCCAACATCAATAGATCCTCCAGCTGCCAGTAAAAATAGACCTCTCTCTCAACAGTAGAGAGCAACAGCAACATAAGACCCCCCCCCCCCAGCAACAATAGATTCCCCATCAGCAACAATAGACCCTCACACAAAATCGGATCCCCACCAATGACAATAGATTCCCCAGCAGCCAACATCAATAGACCCCCCAACACACCCCACACCCCATGCTATTACATACATTCAGTGCTGGAGGTGCGTTCCCCCGGGTTCCAGCTGAAAAATTAATGTCTAAACCGCTGGCAACAAAAGTGAGTACACCCCTAAGTGAAAATGTCCAAATTGGGCCCAATGAGCCATTTTCCCTCCCCGGTGTCATGCATAGTTGCCAACTGTCCAGAATTTCCTGGGACATTCCCGGGATTTAGACCTTTGTCCCGGTCTTGTCGCAGTCTTACTGTTTCCCGGTAAATGTCCCGGGAAATCTCAGTTTTCCCAATTTTTTTTTGCGTGTTAGAGGTCCGCGGCCGGCACTGAATTGTCACCACCGGCCGCCATTTTACAGAGGACCAGTTATCATGATGAGGAAAGAAGAGGCGTAACCCAGGCTCCGCCTCTTGGTTCTTCCCTTCGGACTCCACAAGCTGGTCTCTGTAATGGCACGGAGACCATTCACCAGCAGTGGGGGTTGCTACACAGGTGCAGATGGGACACCTGATGTATAGGGGGACACCGCTGGCTGGGGACACCTGATTTATAGGGGGATTCCGCTGGTTGGGAACACCTGATGTATAGGGGGACTCCGCTGGCTGGGAACACCTGATGTATAGGGGGACTCCGCTGGCTGGGAATACCTGATGTATAGGGGGACACCGCTGGCTGGGGACACCTGATTTATAGGGGGATTCCGCTGGTTGGGAACACCTGATGTATAGGGGGACTCCGCTGGCTGGGAACACCTGATGTATAGGGGGACTCCGCTGGCTGGGAACACCTGATGTATAGGGGGACTCCGCTGGCTGGGGACACCTGATGTATAGGGGGACTCCGCTGGCTGGGGACACCTGATGTATAGGGGGACTCCGCTGGCTGGGGACACCTGATGTATAGGGGGACTCAGCTGGCTGGGAACACCTGATGTTTAGGGGGACTCCGCTGGCTGGGAACACCTGATGTATAGGGGGACACCGCTGGCTGGGAACACCTGATGTATAGGGGGACTCCACTGGCAGGGGACACCTGATGTAAGGAGGGACTCCGCTGGCTGGGGACACCTGATGTAAGGAGAGACTCCGATGGCTGGGAACACCTGATGTAAGGAGGGACTCCGCTGGCTGGGGACACCTGATGTATAGGGGGACTCCGCTGGCTGGGAACACCTGATGTATAGGGGGACTCCGCTGGCTGGGAACACCTGATGTATAGGGGGACTCCGCTGGCTGGGGACACCTGATGTATAGGGGGACTCCGCTGGCTGGGGACACCTGATGTATAGGGGGACTCAGCTGGCTGGGAATACCTGATGTTTAGGGGGACTCCGCTGGCTGGGAACACCTGATGTATAGGGGGACACCGCTGGCTGGGAACACCTGATGTATAGGGGGACTCCACTGGCAGGGGACACCTGATGTAAGGAGGGACTCCGCTGGCTGGGGACACCTGATGTAAGGAGAGACTCCGATGGCTGGGAACATCTGATGTAAGGAGGGACTCCTCTGGCTGGGGACACCTGATGTAAGGAGGGACTCCGCTGGCTGGGGACACCTGATGTAAGGAGAGACTCCGATGTCTGGGGACACCTGATGTAGGGAGGGACTCTGCTGGCTGGGAACACCTGATGTATAGGGGGACTCCACTGGCAGGGGACACCTGATGTTAGGAGAGACTCCGATGGCTGGGGACACCTGATGTAAGGAGAGACTCCGATGGCTGGGGAACCTGATGTAGGGAGGTACTCTGCTGGCTGGGGACACCTGGTGTAAGGAGGGACACCTGATGTAAGGAGGGACTTCACTGGGGACACCTGATGTAAGGAGGCACTCCAATGGGGACACCTGATGTAAGGAGGCACTCTGCTAGGGACACCTGATGTAAATAGGCACTTCAATGGGGACACCTGATGTAAGGAGGCACTCCAATGGGGACACCTGATGTAAGGAGGCACTCCGCTGGGGACACTGATGTAAGGAGGCACTCCAATGGGGACACCTGATGTAAGGAGGCACTCCGCTGGGGACACCTGATGTAAGGAGGCACTCCACATTGTTCATCTCAGACTCGGACCACACCGCCTTTGAGACACGCTGTGTTGAGTTATTTTGAGGGGACAGCAAATTTACACTGTTATACAAGCTGTACACTCACTACTTTACATTGTAGCAAACTGTCAGTGTTGTCACATAAAAAGATAGAATAAAATATTTACAAAAACTTGAGGCGTGTATACTGTATAAATATAGATATACTATATACTGTATACTGTATAAATATAGATATATGTGTATATATATATATTATATATATATATATATATATATGGATGGATGGATATATATATATATATATATATATAGATAGATAGATAGATAGATAGATAGATAGATAGAACATTAGAACCTCTTCAACAATAACAATTGTACATAAGAGCCAGTACAAGTGTCTGTATCTGCCCAGTTTAAACAATGATGCATTATAGAATGCAGACTGCAGCTCCCCCTGGTGACAATGGATCAGTACTGGCCCATTACATATTTCTACAATAACAAGCATACTGTTTTTAAAAGGGTAGCTACAACTGATATTTTAGACTTGGGTCAGGGTGAGCAGTGCTGGGCTGATTTATCTGTTGGCTTCTTTTTTTCTTTACAAACTTTTTTATTTGGTATAAAATTGTGGTACAAAAGTGATAAATCATATAACATGTAGAAGAATTTTTACATCATAATATATTGTAAATGAGAGGTATGTATAATGTATATAGAGGTTATTTAGGTATATCTATTGCATAAAGAGAGGACCATTACATAAAAAAATGATTGCATAGAAATAAAAGAATGGCATTTTCGGTGATATACAAATGACAACTGGATTTTTGGAGGCATAACATGTATATGTTTTTGTGGACCATCAAATTAAATAAAACGTTGCCATGAATGAACTAGAGATCAATTGATCTATGGGAACTGATGTGGATTTGTATTAATCTCATGAGAGGCGTGGACATACCAATCATTTTTGTGAATAAAATACATTTAGAGACCGTGAGATGAATTTGGAGACCTGAAATAGATGAAGCAAACTTTTTTAATTGCTTCCAAAGTCTAGATACATGTTCACATTCCCCAAAAAATATGTGAGAAAGAGCCTATTAAATTGCAACCTCTAAAGCATGTATTTGGTGTTGTAGGAAACATGGCATGCAATTTCATAGGTGTAATCTGTCTGCTTCTTATAGACCTGTGTGAACGGCCTATGGGTTTGTGTCAATGCCATCTGTTTGTAGGGGTAGGCGGGTGGTACCTCCTCCATGTTCCCCTCCTTGTTGGGCACCATGTGTTGGTCACATAGGAGGCCTAACCAGGTGGGGCCAGACGATTAACAGGGTCACTGATACTAGCACAGGGGTAACATCTTGCCTGAAGGCATGCTCACCAATGTCCCGGGACCAGGCAGGGGCCACATTCATGTGAAGACTCAAAAATGAAGGCTGTCCCCTAACTCGGTGATAAGCCACTTGTGTAAAGTGTTGTATGCCGAGTTTCTCCAGAAGACGTTGTTCCTTGACACTTGTACAGGTGTATGTGTTGCATTAGGAAGAACATAAAGAGCCCGGTAACAGAATGGGGTCCTGCCGATAACATAGCGTGAACCTTATGCATGCTCTCATTTAACTCTCCTCTTGCCGTACCAAGTGTCCAGGCATAGATCTCTATAATGCTAATCTGCTCCCGGTGACCGAGAGCTAGGGAGGTAGTTCAAGTACCGACCCCCTCGCTATTAGAGAACCTGTCACCTACCCAGGTACCACGCCAACCTCTAGTTGCTGTTTCCTTCTGTGGTTATCCATAGCAACGTCCTTCTCTCCTTATCCTTGCAGGTTAACATTTTGTTGTAATGAAGTTTCACAGACCCCAATGTGCTATTTCAGACCCTGGTTCCTTAGCGAGACACCAGGACCCCACATGCACCCCTTGAGTAACTTCAGACCTCAAGCAGTTATAAAAACTTTACTGAACTCTTGGTAGATCATGTACAATACGCAGTAACGTCTTTTCCCTAACTAAACCTAACTGTGGCTGCCCAAGTACCTGCATAGATGTAGCATCTTTGGGAAGAGTCCAAACTGGAGATAACCCAGGCAAAGGAGTCCATGTCCTTGGGAGCATCCTGTTGGTTTGGAGTTCCAAGCTGACCAGCAAGCTCCTTAAGGCATAGTTCTGAGTTCCTGTGCATTCCAGTTCTAGGTAAGTATGTATGTATCCTCTCTACTAGTGTTCCCAGTGATTTCTATTGAAGAAGAATCCTAGTGTTCTCCATGTCTCCACTAGGAAACACATGAAACACTAGGGATCATGTCCACTAGGAGACACGGGGAACACTAGAAATTGTCTTCACTAGGAAACATGGGGAACACTAGAATTCTTCTCCACTAGGAAACATGGGAACACTAGGAATCTTGCCCACTAGGAGACAAGGAACACTAGGAATCTTCTGCACTAGGAGACACAGGGAACACTATGTATTTTCTCCACTAGAAAACACTGGGAACCCTAGTGTCCCCAGTGTCTCCTGATGGAGAAAATTCCTAGTGTTCCCCGTGTTTTCGAGTGCAGAAGAATCCTAGTGTTCCCTCTGTCTCCTAGTGGAGAAGATTCCTAGTGTCCCCCAGTGTTACCTAGTGGAGAAGAATCCAAGTGCTCCCCATGTTTCCACTAGGAAATCCTTGAAACACTAGGGATTGTGTCCACTAGGAGACATAGGGAACACTAGGAATCTTTTCCACTAGGAAACATGGGGAACACTAGGATTCTTCTGCACTAGGAAACATGGGGAACACTAGGAATCTTGGCCACTAGGAGACAGAGGGAACACTAGGATTCTTCTGCACTAGGAAATACAAGGAACACTAGGAATCATCTCCAATGGAAACACAAAGAACTCTAGGATTCTTCTCCACTAGGACACACTGGGGGAACACTAGGAATCTTCTTGGAAATACAAAATCACTGGAGGCCTGGCACTAGGAACACTAGCAATTGTTCAGGAAATGCCTGAGCGAATGAGCTCAGCTTAAATACCTGGCCTAGCTGGGTTGGGGAGTGTAGCTTATTTATTTAACAGCAGGTAATTAACCATTGTTGAACACAAGTCTTAGAAGATAACTAGTGCCAGCAGAACCTTGCAAGTTAGAGCTGTGGGACTACATGGACCAGCATGCCTGCTGGCCTTTGGCAATAGTGGAGACAAATAAGTAGAAAAACTGCATATCTGATACACCAGCATTGTAATGGGCTTTCTTTTCAATTACCACCAATGTAAGGGGGTCCTTCTCTCACTGATTAATAATGTAATAAAGGGCATTCTTCCCACTGATCACCAATGTAAGGAACATTCTTCCCACTGATCACCAATGTAAGGAGCATTCTTCCCACTGACCACCAATGTAAGGGACATTCTTCCCACTGATCACCAATGTAAGGAGCATTCTTCCCACTGATCACCAATGTAAGGAACATTCTTTCCACTGATCTCCAATGTAAGGAACATTCTTTCCACTGATCACCAATGTAAGGAGCATTCTTCCCACTGATCACCAATGTAAGGAGCATTCTTCCCACTGATCACCAATGTAAGGAGCATTCTTTCCACTGATCACCAATGTTAGGGACATTCTCCCCACTGACCACTAATGTAAGGGGCATTCTCCCCACATAGTTACATAGTTACATAGTTAGCTAGGCCGAAAAAAGACACAAGTCCATCCAGTTCAACCATAAAAAAAAAGAATAAAGAAAAAAAAAAAATATATCGTACAATCCAATAAACCCCATATTATACCCACAGTTGATCCAGAGGAAGGCAAAAAATACCCCAAAAGAGCATGCTCCAATCTGCTACAGCAGGGGAAAAAAAATCCCTTCCTGATCCCCCGAGAAGCAATCGGATTTTCCCTGGATCAACTTTACCTATAAATGTCAGTACCCAGTTATATTCTGTACATTTAGAAAAGTATCCAGGCCTTTCTTAAAGCAATCTACTGAGCTGGCCAGAACCACCTCTGCAGGGAGTCTATTCCACATTTTCACAGCTCTTACTGTGAAGAAACCTTTCCGTATTCGGAGATGAAATCTCTTTTCCTCTAGACGTGAAGAGTGCCCCCTTGTCCTCTGTGTTGACCGTAAAGTGAATAACTTAACACCAAGTTCACTATATGGACCCCTTATATATTTGTACATGTTGATCATATCCCCCTTATTCTCCTCTTCTCAAGGGTGAATAAATTCAGTTCCTCTAATCTTTCCTCATAGCTGAGCTCCTCCATGCCTCTTATCAGTTTGGTTGCCCTTCTCTGCACTTTCTCCAGTTTCCCAATATCCTTTTTGAGAACTGGTGCCCAAAACTGAACTGCATATTCCAGATGAGATCTTACTAATGATTTGAACAGGGGCAAAATGATATCTCTCTCTCTGGAGTCCATACCTCTCTTAATACAAGAAAGGACTTTGCTTGCTTTGGAAACCGCAGCTTGACATTGCATGCTATTATTGTGCTTATGATCTACCAGAACACCCAGATCCTTCTCCACTACGGATTCCCCCAGTTGTACTCCCCCTAGCATGTATGATGCATGCATATTCTTAGCCCCCAAGTGCATAACTTTACATTTATCAACATTAAACCTCATCTGCCACATAGTCGCCCAATTAAACAGAGCATTGATGTCGGCTTGTAAATTGGAGACCTCCTATAAGGACATTATTCCACTGCATAGCTTGGTGTCATCTGCAATGATGGAAATGTTACTTTTGATCCCAGACCCAATATCATTTATAAAGATATTAAAAAGTAAGGGTCCCAGCACTGAACCTTGGGGTACACCACTGATAACCTTAGACCATTCAGAGTAAGAATCATTAACCACAACTCTCTGAATTCTGTCTTTTAGCCAGTTTTCTATCCATTTACAAACCGATATTTCCAAGCCTGTAGACCTTACCTTACACATGAGCCGTGTGTGGGGAACTGTATCGAACGCTTTTGCAAAATCCAAGTATACCCACTGATCACTAATGTAAGGAACATTCTTCCCACTGATCACCAATGTAAGGGACATTCTTCCCACTGACCACCAATGTAAGGAACATTCTTCCCACTGATCACCAATGTAAGGAACATTCTTCCCACTGACCACCAATGTAAGGAACATTCTTCCCACTGATCTCCAATGTAAGGGACATTCTTCCCACTGATCACCAATGTAAGGAACATTCTATCCACTGATCACCAAAGTAAGGAACATTCTTTCCACTGATCACCAATGTAAGGAACATTCTATCCACTGATCACCAAAGTAAGGAACATTCTTTCCACTGATCACCAAAGTAAGGAACATTCTTTCCACTGATCACCAATGTAAGGAGCATTCTTCCCACTGATCACCAATGTAAGGAGCATTCTTTCCACTGATTACCAATGTAAGGAGCATTCTTCCCACTGATCACCAATGTAAGGAGCATTCTTCCCACTGATCACCAATGTAAGGAGCATTCTTTCCACTGATCACCAATGTAAGGAGCATTCTTCCCACTGATCACCAATGTAAGGAGCATTCTTCCCACTGATCACCAATGTAAGGAGCATGTATCGTGAACTGTAGATAAAATCATTTTTAGCAGGGTTTCCCTAAGACCTGAACATTTTTTCAAGAGTTCCTCTAAGGTAAAGAAGGTTGAAGAAGACTGGTTACACAATACACACTAATTTCCCTAAAAGTGACTTAGGGGGCTAAGGCAGCAATGGACGCTGCAGGTGCCATTTTGTTTCGTTGTGAAATACGGTTGACTGTAATGGGAGCCATCTACTCCATCAGCTTCTGGCTGGCTTTTGTCACTTTCATCGTCTAGTGGGAAGCTATTCAAAGTATTCCTCCTTATTATTTTTCTGCAGTTGTGTGGGTTTTGAGGTGGGTGTTGAGAAGCTGTGTGTTTTGTGCTTTGAGTGTCATCGTCTGCCAAAAAAAATAAAAGAAGAATGCTGAAAACAGACAGAAGATGTGTTTTTCCACTGAACAATCGTGAAGTTTGCTTCTGTTCATTAGAAGTGATGAGTTTGTATGGAACACCTGTCTCCTGCGCTCTGGCTTTATGTGTATTTCATGTTATTAGCAGTAAGCATCCATTGCTTCAAGCTGAAAGCCCCATGTGCCAGCTAAGTGGATTCAATGTGGCATACAGGCACTTCTCCCATTTATAGATAAAGGGGAGCTAGAGCATCCAAACACATCTTGTTCTATTATTTTATCAATCATCTGAAAGTCATTTTTGTTGAGATGTTTACTTTTTTAGAAACTTGCTGCTTCAAAATTTTATTTTTTCATATTAAGAATTGTAGGTGCTTCGTCTAGTGGCCATTTCTATAGCAGGAACTCTGGTAAAGTGGACCTTTCAGTAATTTTACTTTACATTCTTGGTATGTCACAACATTAAGAAATAATAAATACCTGGCAGTATGCAGCACTTAAAATGAAAAATATATATCAGATGACAGGTCCACTTTAGGTGAGGTTCAGCACGCATAAAAATAAAAAAGCAGCTCTGCCTGCAATACTCACCTCCACTCACTGCGCCGATGACACCCAAAGAAAGCCCACCCTGAGGTCCAGCTCTGCTTGTCTTCTAGGTAAATTACACCCAGTGTTTATCCAACCCACTTCCTGTGAGTCCAAGCCATCATGGACCCAGACCCTGGGGCCACCTCAGCTAATAATACTTCTGGACAGCACGGCCATCAAGTGTCCATACATGAGTTCTGCCTTTTCTAGGAGTAAGGACCAACCACTGACAGAGTAAAAGGGGAAGGGTTCATGAGTATGAAGTGTTTTGAATTCCAGGAGTGTTGACCTCCTGCATCCTCCACTGGGCTCAATTGGGTCTTTTTGTTGGCCTCCTGATGACGTCCTAGTGACAAAACATGTAGGGGCGCACAAGCATGGCACTTCAACACTTCCACTCCCTGCCAGGTGGAATGCAGACTGTCTTTTACACGCTATCAGAGATACGGGATGATCGCGGCTTGAGATCGCGGCTTCAGACTGACGGCAGAAAGTTCCCGGTGCCGGAGAGGCATCCAAAAAATTTGAGTGTCCAATACTTTGATTTTAGGGGGATTTGTATAATAAACAGTGTTATGCGATGATACCCTCTCTGGTTTCCTTTGTATGAATAAACATGACCCGGATGGGGAGCAACATGAGCAGTGGCGTCTCCATCTTTCATATTTAGGGGGGGGCGCATGGGGGGACAGGGACAAAAGTAGGGGGCAACTATAAAATGCAATATATATATATATATATATATATACTGGGGCCCTTTACTACGATCCCACAACGGGCCCTTTCACATGTTCTGCAGTGAGCTCCCTTCCTACTGTATTGGGGCCCCCACAGGGTGGCAGAAAACAAGAGATATATGTCACGGGTGTGTTTGAAATCCCACATGCTCAAACCCGCCAGGAAGCCGACACTGCACACGGCTAATGACAGGCAGTGAGACATTCCTGATCTGTGCAGCTGTGGACCTGGAAATGTCTCACTGCCTGTGCTTAGCGCTGTGCAGTGTGGGCTTCCTGGTGTGCTTGGGCATGTGGGATTTTGAACATGCCCAGCCTATCTCTAACAACAAATTGTGCTGGCCCTCCTGTACATCAGCCCCATAAAGTAACCAGCACTGGATTCCAATGTGCTGCCGCTGCCATGGAGACAGAGACCATCGCTGTGAATAGCTGGGACAGGACAGCAACCCTGGTAGTGCCACCACTGGTCCACACTGGGAGGATTCCCCCATCCACCTATAATGTGTAGATGGGGGAATTGGATCATTTATTTTTTTTTTCATTCAACCTACTAGTTCAATGAAAAAAGTGATCAATGTATGGGCTGCCTAAGTGCTAAGACCAGCCATAGGCAGTTTAAATCTCAGCTGGTTCTGGCTGAGATTTGAACCATTAATGAGCAGGCTGAATGTACCAAGTTGATCGATCAAATTGGGCACAACCAGCCTGCCAGATATTCTTATGATTATCACTAGTGGTTGCTATAGCCACTAGTGATAATCACTGTTTGTTGGGAGAATACAACTGTTGGGCAGGAAGCATATTCCCCTGTCACCACTGTCTGTGTTGATGGGGGAATCATGCAAGTTTCTTTCCTGCAATCTGTGGATGCAGGAAAGAAATTTGCACCGTCTATTACCTGCCTAACTGAAAGTGAAAGTAAATTGGGAAGGTCTTGAAAGAACAGGAGAGGGGGAGGGACAGATGGGGGAGATATTGCAGTTCAGTGATTACAGTGTACTGCAGTGCACACACTTACCCACGGGTCCAGGCTAGAAGCTCAGGCATCATTGACACACAGCCAGGAATGTTGCTGATTTTCATATTTCCAGCCCACAAATCCCCTCTCTTCAGATACAGCTGAACGCCGGGGATAGTGTGGGCGGGACTGGAAGACTCAGGAGGAACAGGGGCGGGGGGAGGAGGAGGAGCTGTATTCATCTCTGCTCTAAAGTACATAAAGAGAGTGGGGGGGGGTGGCTGGACTCGCTGGGCTGTAAAAGAGTGTCATAGACTGACACTCGGCTCAGCTTGCAGTCACCACTCTTGGAATTTACAGGCTGGTTCTCCTGTCCTAAGGACAGGAGAAATCAGTCTGTTTTTTCAGTAGCTGAGAGTCCTGGTGGAGTCCTTCCTGCAACTTGCTCTTCTCCCTGCCAATGAGGATGCAGGGGAAGGAGCAGATCGGGCAGCCATGGTTGTGTGAGTGCTCGCATTATGCAGGGTCAGCGAGCAGAGGGAAGGGGAGGAATCACCTGCAGGCGCTGACTGGGGATGCTCTCCCTCTGAATAGAGACTGTGTTACTCCAGCGGTGGCCCGAGTAAGATGCGGCACATCCGTTATGAATGCAAACAAAAAGACATTGCCTTTTTTTTAATTGGGGGGCACAGCATAATGTTGGGGGGGTCAGGGCCCCCTCTGCCCCCCCCCCCAGTGACGCCATTGATTACATGAGGGACTGACCAGTCACATTAAGAGTGTTTTGACCTGCCTTAGTATATGCGTAGTGGGTCAACAACATTCGGTGAGTGCGGTCCAAGGAGGGCCTTTTGGTTGGTGATTGAGCACGAAGATTTTCAGCTCTTTTGCACAAAATAAGATACTTTTACTTGGGAATTCCCAGGAGGAGCACTTTTTTCAACACTATTTAGCACTTTTTAAGCACAACTTGCACTTTATATAATAATGACACGTCCACTTGATGTCAACCTGCAATCACTTGTTGCCTACCTTTGGCTTGTTTACTGACTATACTTCTGCTTGATCCCTACCTGCTGCACCGCTGACTATCAGTGTAAGCAAGAATTTCTTCACAGATCATCATGTAAGGGAATATTAAATTTTTTTACTATCTGCATTTATTTCCTGCCCATTATTAACATTTGTTTCATTTCATAATTAATACTTAAAATAATGTTGTTGCATAGAACAACCCTGGATGTCAAATATGTCATTTTATACATTCTTTTATCTACAACTTACTGTTTTTTTCTAATGAACTGAGACCTGGCACTTATTTCAAGTGTTCCTACGTGTTTAGAAAGGCTGCTTTCGGCTATAGAGTCCTCTATTAACTTAGTCCTCTATTAACGTGAAAAGGGAGCTTACAGCGCCACATGCTGGCTGAAGAAACAAATTATCTGTAATATCCTAAATTTATCTTACAAAAAAAAACATATTTTTGAAATCTTTTTTTTTTTTTGTTTTGTTTCAAAAATAAGAAAATACATACAAAACATCATACATGACATTTTGGGATATTTTAATAAAGTAAAAAAAAAAAATGCCCTAATTTTAGCTCATGGGTTGGTGTGAATGAGCCCTTATTGTACGGAATGCCATGGTTTTTTTTTTCCTCTGTAATAAGTATAGATGAAAAACTTGGGAAAAATTTTTCTGAAGCAGAAGGAATTGAATAAAACCCCAAGCCTCTCCATCTTTCCAGAGTAACAGTATTCACCTTGCAGGTGGGGTTGTGTGCTCAACCAGATAAAGTCAGTGATTGGGCTTCCTTAGAAACACAAGCACTGAAAACAGATCTTCATATAAGTCCGAGCATTTTTTTGGTTTTTTTTGAGATGGCACCAAGATGGCGGTTCCCAAACTCTTCGGCAGGTGAACGCAGGTTCAAAGCGGACACAGATTCAGACCCGAGGGCTGGTCTATTGGTAATTAGCAAAACTCAACCATGGAAGGAAAAAGAAAAATGGATGCTCCTCATAGTGCAGATTTTGAAAAAACATCATACAATCATGTAGGATATATAAAAGTGATCACAAAAAAGTTATAAAAGCATAAAAAAGCAATGTGGGAAGCTGGGAACGCTGGCCCTAGCGTTACGACTAAAAAAAAGTCTTCCACTGGGGCATATCCAGGATATGGTGGCATATCCAGGCACCATCTTGGTGCCATCTCAGGTACTCCCATCCACGTCCGAGACGAGTCGGGACTGCAAGTCGCTGCATGACCATCCAGGCTGCTACTCTCGGAAGTTGTCCGTTCAAGCTTTGTAGACGCACTGCCGTATGGTATATACGTCCAGCAGGATCGGTAAGAGTACCCATCCTTTCCATCTGAATATCTCTAGTGTTTGCTGATCCATCTTGGTTAATTTTGAACGTCCATCCCTCACTTGAGCCCATACCTCAGTGAGTGAAGAGATCCATCCCTCCTTGATTGGACATTTCATGATAATACCTCTTTGGACTGTCTTAGTTTACCATTCACTGGTTCATTTATCACTGATTATTTACCGTTATAGGTCTATTCTACACTGATTAGGTGTTTTTTATATTATTCTGTCACCTACTCACAGCGCTACACTTTTCGTTTTAAAATTTGCCTTTGACTTAGTTTGTTTGAGTGTTAGCTGCTTTAAGTTACTTTTTTATTTGTTCTCACATATATAGGTTTAGCGCAGTATTTTATCCCCTTTCCATACTCACTCCAGACTAGACATGTGCAATTCGTTTAGTCTTTTTTCGTTTTTCTTTTTTTTTCGTTATTTTCGTTCGTTCGTTTTCGCACGAATGAACGAATCGTTCGAATCGAACAAATCTGAATAACGAATCGTTCGAATCGTACAAATCCGATTAACGAATCATTCGAATCGAACGAATCCGAAAACAACGAAAATCTGAAAAAAACTAATTAGAAACAACGAAGGTACGAATGAAGAAAATCCGACAAACGAAAACAGGAACAACGAAAATGAACGAAAAAATTCGTACATTCGTAACTTTTTTTTTGTTGTTGAATTGGTAATTTTCCGTGTCCCTTACAATGGTGCTGCTTAACGTGCTTTGAATATATTGAACGAAAAAAATTGTACATTCGTAACTTTTTTATTTTTTTCGATTTGTAATTTTCTGTGTCTCTTACAATGGCGCTGCTTAACGTGCTTCGAATAGATTGAACGAAAAAATTCGTACATTCGTAACTTTTTTTTTTCGATTCGTAACTTTTTTTTTTGATTCGTAACTTTTTTTTTAGTTGTTGAATTGGTAATTTTCCGTGTCCCTTACAATGGTGCTGCTTAACGTGCTTTGAATATATTGAACGAAAAAAATTGTACATTCGTAACTTTTTTATTTTTTTCGATTTGTAATTTTCTGTGTCTCTTACAATGGCGCTGCTTAACGTGCTTCGAATGGATTGAACGAAAAAATTCGTACATTCGTAACTTTTTTTTTTTTTTCCGATTTGTAATTTTCCGTGTCTCTTACAATGGCGCTGCTTAACGTGTTTCGAATGGATTGAACGAAAAAATTCGGACATTCGTAACTTTTTTTTTTTTTTCGATTTGTAATTTTCCGTGTCCCTTACAATGGCGCTGCTTAACGTGCTTCGAATGGATTGAACGAAAAAATTTGTACATTCGTAACTTTTTTTTCGATTCGTAACCTTTTTTTTTTTCGATTCGTAACTTTTTTTTTCGATTCGTAAATTATTAAAATGTAATAATAGCATACACATTACATAAAATTATGAATTATGCTCCGATTACGAATCTACGAATGTTCCGAATGTTACGAATGTACGAATAAATACGAATGCGTCCGAATTTCAAATAAACGAATAAACGAAAATTAAACTAACGAAAAAAAAACGAATCAACGAAAAAATAACTCTTACGAATGTACGAATCGTTACGAATACGAACACCGACAACTTACGAATGTACGAATCGTTACAAATATGAACACCGACGACTTACGAATGTACGAATCGTTACGAATCAACGGAAACTAAAAATTCCGAAATAAACAAATTTTTTTCGGAAACGAAAAAAATGAAACGAAAATAAACAAATTTTTTTGTTGTGCACATGTCTACTCCAGACAATGCCACCTCTCTTCAAGAGCCATCTTTAAAACTAGTAACTCTTGGCCCCTTATGGGGAAATTATTTTTGTTATAGAAGCTATAGGAGCTACGTTTTCAGCAGAATTTTGTTGTGAAGGGACCACTTTAACAACAACAGAAGAGGCATCCACCTTCATGAAGAGTGGCCAAGATGTGTCATGATAGTCCAGGACAGGAGCAGATACAACAGACATTTTGAAGAGATCAAAGGCCTTAACTGCTTCTGGAGGCCAACTGCTGCAACTGTTTATCTTCTTGGTTATAGTGGTGATGGAAGTTACTAAGGTCTGGAGAAGCCCTTAAATAAACTGGTGGTCATGAAGCTAAGAAATGTTCAGAATTTGACAAGGTTTGTGTGCCTCTGTACAGAGACAAAATAACCCACGAAGGGAACATCAGGGAGCTCAAAGAAACACGTTTTCAGCTTTGCAAAAAGATCATTCTCTCCCACTCATAGAAGTACAGTCTTGACATGCTTATAGTAAGGTGACCAGATATTTAAAATGAAATCCGGGGACATTTTTTTTTTTTTACTAGTAATGGGAGCAATCTGCCAGTCTTTGCCCATCTCCGCCACCGCCGCCTCACAGCCTGTCAAGTCTTACTCTCCAGGCCCCAGGTACTACTGGGTGGGGAGCAGAGGAAGATCACTCCACCAGGGAAGGCATGGAGATAAACAGATGGCTGGCCGGTACTTGAGCCAAGGCAGAAGAACATGTGGGCGGAGCTGAATGAGCATGCGCCCGAAACTGAAGAAATAGTTCCTCTGCTCCGACCAGAACATGATCATCAGAAAGGGGCACAGATAATGGAAAAAAAATAAACCCCCATAAGCTAGTAGGAGTGGCAGAGGAGGGGGGGTGCGATTCAGATTTTTTTTTTTTTTTTTATTATTATTCTGCACGGGCTGTCTTTGAAACTGCCCCAGCCCCTGTTCAAATTCCAATCCGGGGACAAAACCGGGGACAGACTTGGTCTGGGGACAGTGTCCTCAATCCGGGGACTGTCCCCGGTAACCGGGGATGTCTGGTCACCCTAGCTTATAGTGAGCGGCAAGGTCTGGAGAAAACCTTGCAAATGTACAGGAGGTCTCTGAGGATATTGTTTAAAGTGGTTCTGCACACATTTCATTTAGTAAATCTCTTTGCCTTCCAAATCAGGCAAAGAGTACTAAATGAAATGTGTTTTTTTTTTTTTTTTCACTTACCTTGTAATCGATGACTTCCGGTCCTCTGTCTCTGCGGGGGTGGGCGGGGTCTGTGCGGGGATCCTCGTCACGACGCACTGTCTCCTGGGATCTGGTGTCATTGATCCCAGGAGCCTGTGCGGGCATCTTCCGAAATCTCGCGAGATTTCGGGCACATCTTCCAAAATCTCGCGAGATTTCGGACACATCTTCCGAAATCTCGCGAGATGTCGGCAGATGTGCCGACATCTCGTGAGATTTCGGAGAACGGGAGTTGCACTTTGCCGTTACTGCGCACGCGCGAGTAACGGCGGTGCATGCTGGGCCATCTAAAGTGCCTGTGGGGTTTCACATGCCCACAGGCAAGATGGCCCCCAGCACAAAAGAAGAAGATAAAGAACTTCATCGGACGAAAAACCGGCAGCGATCACGAATGAAGATGGAACAGGTGAGTCCCCTAATTTTCCTATTACCCCTTAGCATATTCCCCAAAAAAAAAAACCCCGGTGCAGAACCGCTTTAAGAAAGATAATGAGGGCATTGCAGAGCCAAGATGGCAAAACAAAATACTCAGAGTGGCCACCTCAAGTATTGAAAGCAATCCAATATCCATGACCTTCCTTTATGTGGATGACATTGTAGGCACCCTGCAAATTAGATGAAGATGGATGTTCCCTGTAAGCAATTGACCAGTTCAAAGATTAAAGGGAGTGGGTAGTCAATACAGGGGCAAAGGGAACCATCCTGTTTTCCAATGAAAAGGAATCCTGCCCTTGAAGATAATGTGAACTTCAGAATGAAGCCTCTCTGCAAGTTATCTTCAATATAGGCTGACATTTCTTACATCTCCAGCAGAGAGAGGGCATATACCATATCAGGGAGGTGTCATATTGGGCAGCAGAACAGTGGCACAATCATAAGGCCAATGAGGTGTCAAAGTTTCAGCCTGCTTTTTACCAAAAATATCTGCAAATTATCAATACTGCTGGCAGGCAGGGGATCGATGGCAGTTGTAGAAAAGACTGGCTGGAGCAAGGAGACATTGTGGATACTCCTCTGATACTCCCCCAGGAGAGCTTGTAGGCAGGTGCAGTCTACTTTCTCCACTGCAGTTGGCGCTTGTGAAAGCATCCCCGTAGCTGGAGAAGAAGTCAAAGGGAACACAGATCCTTTATGGCTTCCTGAGTTACTGGAGAAGTGTTGGATTGTCTGGTTGGATGCTGCTGCCCCATGTGACTCTGGCAGCCATCTTGAGTCAAGCAGAGCTTGGTGGGCATTTTGCCAGTGGTAGAATAGGGACAGGTAACCCACCTGTTAGGGACAGAACTATCAGTTGGGAAATGTTCATGATGAGGAGGGATAGCGTTAGGTCGCAACTCCTTGGACCTTACCGTGCTTGGGCACAAGACGGTGTTGTAATATGTTGGCCGATTTATATAGGATATTGTATTAAAGTAACATATTGACCAGAAATTCAGTTGAGTTGTCTAAGCCAACTGAATTTTAACATATCAAAAGGGACAGCTGAAGACCCTTTGATGTGTTAAACTTATGCAAGTCTACCTAGGTGTGTGAGGTATGGCCTGTTAACCTAATTGAACATTTCAAAGTATACATTGTTTTAACTTAAGGATAATGTAGGACCATAGAAGAAGTATTTATTGATGGTAATTAGACATGAGGGGGGTATTCATGGGAAACATTTGGTTGACTTAGCAGAACCCCCCCCCCCCCCCCCCCCCAGTGTCAGACCAGTATTTGAGAGGACATTCAAGCTGGAATTCTAGTCTATTCTGTCTATTCTGAGGGTGTGTGGTTATGAAGGCACCAAAGTCTAGGTAACATGAGGCGCTATATATTTACTAGCATTGTCGTAATTATACTCTGTTGGATTTTATCATCTGTTGCAAGACTTTGTTCTGTGTTGGAAGTCAATAAAGTGCATCTCTCTGGAAGAATTGGGTTGCTGCGGAAGAGTACTTATAATAACTACTAATCATCTACCCACTACATATTATATCACTACAGACGGCAAGGCTGCATTTCTGCTCTATTACCATACACTGTCAGTCTGGCTGATACCTGGTCTCTTCACATCAGTGGAAACCATAAGTGCACCCAGTTGGGCAGCCTTCCCCCCGGGTTTGTAGCAAACTGTTGCTGTGCTATTTCAATACAAGTTTTTCATTGCACCTGACTGTGTAAATTATTGCGGCTGCACCCGCTGCACCCCACTTACAATTATATCTCCCAAGCTCCTGAAAAAAGTGCATGAACGCAAAGAGATGGAAGATCGAACAGGAGTAATAACAGACCTGGGTAACATGTAGGGTTGCCACCTCATCCCTTTAAACCCGAACACATATGAATTACGCAGGTTCTGAGGCTAATTAAATGCAGATAAGGCAACAAGTGAGTTTAATTACCATCTTAATCAGCCACAGAACCTGTGTAATTATTATGTGTTTGAGTTTAAAGGGATGAGGTGGCAACTCTAGTAACATGTAGAAAGAAATTTTCTCTGTGTGGAGGGCTTTCAGATGCATAATAAGGGGCACGGTGGCATACCAGTCATGACCCCATTTACAACTGAAATCAGAAGCAGTAAAGCCAGTGACTCAAGTGGGATTTTGCATTTTTCTACGAGAGCTTGCTCCATCACATTTTTAGCTGAACCAAAGTCAAAGTAAGATTGAATTTGTCCCAGTGGAGAGGATGCACTATATAGGGATCCCTCTCTTAGATACCCTTGATGCAGTGGCGTACTAAGGGGGGTGCGGGGGGGCGGGCCGCACTGGGTGCCACACACTGGGGGGGGGTGTCAGGCCGGCGCCCCCCTCCGCAATGGAAGCGGGGAATCGGGGACAGCGCGCCGAGCGCTGATATATCTTGCGCAGCGGCGCGGTGAGTGACAGCCAGCGTCAGGTGAGGTGAGAGGAGGGAGAGGGGGAGGGTGTTCGCTGCTCTCCGCGGCTCTCCGTGGCTCTGATCTGTCTCGGCTGTGTCATACAGCCGAGCAGAGTGAAGCCTCCGGCTCCGCCTCCCCCTCCTCCTTGTAGTCTGCTGTGTGTCCCGCGCTGACAATCCTGACCTGAGGTACATTAAGGGTCGTAGGGGGGTCTGTACTGTAGTAGGGGGGTCTGTACTGTAGTAGGGGGGTCTGTACTGAAGGGGGGTCTGCATTGTAGTAGGGGGGTCTGCATTGTAGGGGGGGGTATCCACTGTAGGGGGGGGGTCTGTACTGAAGGGGGGTCTGTACTGTAGGGGGGGGGGCTCTGCATTGTAGGGGGGGGGTCTCCACTGTAGGAGGGGTCTGCACTGTAGGGGGGTTGTGCAGGGGAGGTCTGTATTGCAGGGGGGGTCTGTATTGTAGGCGGGTCTGTATAACATGCAGGGGGTCCAGAGCTGTTAGGGGGGGTGTCTGTGTAATGTAAAGGGGTCTAGAGGTGCAGGGTGCTGTGTAATGTAAAGGGGTGCAGGGTGCTGTGTAATGTAAAGGGGCCCAGAGGTGCAGGGTGCTGTGTAATGTAAAGGGGTCCAGAGTGCTGTGTAATGTAAAGGGGTCCAGAGTGCTGTGTAATATAAAGGGGTCCAGAGGTACAGGGTGCTGTGTAATGTAAAGGGGTCCAGAGGCGCAGGGTGCTGTGTAATGTAAAGGGGTCCAGAGGCGCAGGGTGCTGTGTAATGTAAAGGGGTCCAGAGGTGCAGGGTGCTGTTTAATGTAAAGGGGTCCAGAGTGCTGTGTAATGTAAAGGGGTCTAGAGGTGCAGGGTGCTGTGTAATGTAAAGGGGTCCAGAGTGCTGTGTAATGAAAAGGGGTCCAGAGGTGCAGGGTGCTGTGTAATGTAAAGGGGTCCAGAGTGCTGTGTAATGTAAAGGGTCCAGAGGTGCAGGGTGCTGTGTATTGTAAAGGGGTCCAGAGTGCTGTGTAATGTAAAGGGGTCCAGAGGTGCAGGGTGCTGTGTATTGTAAAGGGGTCCAGAGTGCTGTGTAATGTAAAGGGGTCCAGATGTGCAGGGTGCTGTGTATTGTAAAGGGGCCCAGAGTGCTGTGTAATGTAAAGGGTCCAGAGGTGCAGGGTGCTGTGTATTGTAAAGGGGTGCAGGGTGCTGTGTAATGTACACAGTAGTGACAAAGAGATATTTAAGGATGCAGAGGTATGCAGGGAGCACAGTGGGGTGTTTTTACGTTTTAAGGTGGGGGGGTGCCAGATATAGGATCCGCCCCGGGTGCCAAATGCACTAGGTACGCCCCTGCCTTGATGTTGGGGTTTGAGTGCTTTAAAAAGCAGTTACTGACAATATGTCCTTCATCGGCACAACATAAATGAAGATTGTTGTTATTTTAGCAATGGTGAGCTCATTTCTTCTGAGACTGCTGCAGCCACTCTACCTGAAGAGTATCCTCAATGGAAGGGAGAAGGTTTTGGAATTTGGGAGCCAAATAAACAGGTCCTAGTAGATGCTGGCATTTAGACATGTGCAATTCGTTTAATTTTTTTTTCGTTTTTTTCGTTTTTTTTTCATTATATTCGTTCATTCGTTATCGTACGAATGAACGATTGATTCGCTAAAAATTTTAACGAATAACGAATCATTCGAATCGAACGAATACGAATCGTTACGAATCAACGGAAACAAAAAAAGCGAAACGAAAATAAACAAATTTTTTTGTTGTGCACATGTCTACTGGCATTCTCCTGACCTATATTGGAAGTGAATGTCAATCCTGATTCATTGGATAATCAAGTTATCCAGGTCAGGTGGAAGGTTTCTCCCAGTCAGCACATCCTTTATGTGATCTAATAAGCCTTGCCAGAACATTACCATCAATGCCTGGCATCATGATCCAGTCAAGAGCGAGTCTGAATCATATTTCCATTCGGGGCAGATTTATTTTGGAGTACTAAAATTAACTGGTGGTTTGGACATTTGGTAGTGACCTCTGTGTGCTAGAGTGCAGACCTTTGTAATTGACATGAACACTTGGGGGTGACTTCCCTGTGCTGAAGTACAAATCCCATTGGTGATATAGTTACCAGGATATAAGATTTAGTGAAATGAATATGGAAATGTGAGCTGCAATTTCTGGACCACAAATTCCAGGGGATGAGCTGAAGTACACATTTAATGACATGGAAACAGATACTGGGGGGGGGGGTGGGGTGATGGTGGTGGTGGTGTACTGGAGTATATATCGCACTGGTGACATGGATACTGGAGAGTGAGGTGTGTGTGCTGGAGAGCAGATCTCCAGATGTAATATATACTGGGGAGTGATCTGTGTGTACTAGAGTGCAGATCACAATGGTGACATGGATACTGGGGAGTGCGGTCTGTGTTCTGGAGTGCAGTTCTGCCTAGTGATATGGTTACTGGGGGAGTGAGGTGTGTGTACTGGAGTGCAGTTCTGCCTAGTGATATGGTTACTGGGGGAGTGAGGTGTGTGTACTGGAGTGCAGTTCTGCCTAGTGATATGGTTACTGGGGGAGTGCGGTCTGTGTACTGGAGTGCAGATCTGCCTAGTAATATGGTTACTGGGGAGGATTATCTTAGGATGAGAGTGATAAATATAGTAATTCCAGCGTTTTGCGACCCGGCACATCTTAACAGACTTATGCAACAGTCATTACTCACCCCGCTCATTTTCCACCCCCCACTTGGCTTACCAGCTTCAGGTGCCATCGGGGCTGAACACGGGATCGACCTCCATTCCCGACACAAGACAAACAGGCATACTTAGCTCATCGAGTAATATTTGGAGCGTTACAATCCTCGGAGGCGGCTGTATCCGTAGTAGCAGATGATGCAGACACGTGAAGTTCTTCAGGAGGAAGAAGTGGTGCTGGCACTACTTGATCCGAACTCACAGTTGCTGCAGAAACTCGGGATGATCTGTGGCAGTGAGAACTGACACTTCCACTGCGGGTACGGGAGTGTCCCTAAGTCTAGTAGCCTCCCACGGAGAAGAATCCGCCCCGGCAAGAATAGTTCCACTGGAGTCAGCGGCAACGGTGTTAGATTTGGTTTCCTCCACCGTAGCATACCCACGGGCCCAATCGGCTTTCATCACTTGGGACCGTAGTGGTGGGGGGCGAGAAGCCACCAGCAGAAGTTCTCCACAGTGGTAACATCGACACCAAGGACGCAGGAACAAAGCCAGAACATCGTCGGCAAACAATTCCCATGGCCGCGGAACCTTGGGAGATGTACAATGCTATCGCTCCACGAGGCACCAACCGAAGGCCTGTATCAGTGATAGTCTCTCCAGAGGCGTAAAAACTGGCAACGGCCCTGGGGTCATATTTAGCTAAAGCGGGATGAATAATTTAAGGCATGGGGGCTTAACTGCACCATGCTATCCTCTAGGTAGCGGTAGGTAGCACTCTCCCATGAGCAATGAGACATGTTGGTTCTTCCCTACATTGTTGGTATGCACAATAACACAGTCTGTACGAAGCAAAGATGTTACTTGCCTCCTTCCATGGAGCCAGACGAAATCCCAATTTACTGTTGCCGGTTGCTATGGGTGACTGCTGCAGGATTAACGCCTTTGCCAAATGTAGCAAGGTCCCGGACGTCCAAAAGCCTAATGGTGACCTCCAAAGTCAGGGATAGCCTTCATCCGTCTTTGTAGAGTGGGTTACAAGGCATGGTGGGTGTGATGCAAGATGGAATGATGGGCGCCAGACACTTTTTGAATGCAAAAGAGATTCATTGTCTCTTAACAGAACTGTGGGAGAGCGGGTCAGAGCCGGGACACCCTTAAGTGGATGCAATGATAATTGTCAGACTCCGAGACTTCTATAGGTAGACAGCTATACAGTGGAAGGCCTCCAGCCGGATACCACTTCTGTATAAGTAGGACCGCTGTCGCCTATGGCAACAAATCTTGTAACAGTCACTAACAGTATTTGTACTTAACTATTGGTAACACAGAATAGTTCTCCTTGCACTCTACAGTCTCGCACTGTAGGTCTTCACTCACTCACTAAACTCTTCTGCTTAGATAACCCAGTATCTTCCTCAAGCGTCACCCCCTGCTTCCCTGCTGGGTCCCTGACTTGGCACTCACAGATACTCTTCAAGCGTCACCCTTGCTAACCCGCTAGGTCCCTGGCTTGGCACCCACTGATGCTCCTCAAGCATCACCTTTGCTGTCCTGATGGGTTCCTGGCTTGGCACTTGCTGAAGTTTTTCCACTTCTTCACCGTCCCCGGCTGGTGAGAAGTCTGCTCTGGTACTGACCTCAGCTTACTCACAATGGTCTCCGGTAACTAAGGTGGATGGCCCCTTAGTGGCGACAGCTTCCCCTCTGACCACAACTGGTTCCCTGTCCGGCTGAACCGTTACTCTTGGCTGGACTCCAATCCTGCAGTCCCGACCCTGCGCTGCTTCTCCTGCTTCTGGATAGGCAGTGGATAGACAGTCTAGCAGCCAGATGTCCCCGGATAGGCCTTAGGTTTCTGGCCTAGCAGCACGGGGCAGCATAACCCATGTCCACCCAGAGCCAGACAGCCATCCAGGTGGCACAAAACCCCAATCACCTGACTCCACCCAAATTAATAGGTTCTCCCAGCAGGCCAAGGGGCTTAAAGAAACCCCTGCCCATTGGCTGAGACACCCCATCCATTCGTAACCTGACCTTGCTAAGCCCTTGTCTATCTAATGTCACCAGCATAACGCCAACTTGCGACAAAAGAGAGAAGGTGCAGCAAATCCAGAATTAGAGGGGAATCAGTGGATCTACTAACAATTAACCAGGGCTACTACTGCCTGGCAAACTAAATTTACTAGCAACTCTGTCTAACCACCAGGGTGCTACATACACATTGCCCTGTACCTCTCTATTACATACAGTGCCTTATACCTCTCTATTACTTGCAGTGCCTTATACATCTGTATTACAAACAGTACCTCATATCTCTATTACACAAATCGCCCTATACCTCTCTATTACATGCAGTGCCTTACAACTCTGTGACTCTTACTTCTGTATTACACACATCTCCCTTTACTAGACATTTAGTTCCGAATTTGTTTTTTAACAAATTTTGACAAATACGTTAATTCCGAAATTTCCGAATTTCCACTTTTTTCAATTTCCGTAATTTCAAATTTCCAAATTTTTGAAATTTCGGAAATTTGAAATATCGGAAATTCTAAATTTCGGAAATTTGAAATTTCGTAAATTCTAAATTTCGGAAATTGGAAAATTTTAAATTTTAGGAATTAAAAATTTCGGAAATTAGAAATTAGAAATTCGCAAATTCTAAATTCAGAAATTTGAAAATTCGGAAATCCGAAAATTCGAAATTTGGAAATTAGAAAATTAGAAAATCTGAATTTTCAGATTTCAGAATTTCCGGATTGCGAATTTTCGATTTTTAAGAAAAAAGCAAAAAAACAAATAAAAAGGAAAACTAACAAATTTTTCGTCACTGCACATGTCTACCCTTTCTATTACATGCAGTACAGTGCCTTATACATCTGTATTACAAACAGTGCCTCTTACCTGTGTATTACACACATAATCCTATACCTCTCTAATACATGCAGTGCCTTATACAGTGCCTCTCTATTATATGCAGTGCCTTATACACCTGTAATACTAACAGTACCTCTGTATTGCACACATCACCCTATACCCCTCCGATGTTCAGTGCGGCATACCTCTCTATTATATGCTTAACCGCTTCCCGACCGCCTAACGCCGATATACGTCGGCAAAATGGCTCGGGCAGGCAAAATCACGTACCTGTACGTGATCGTGCATGTGCCTGCCTGTGGGTCGCGCGCGCGCCGCCAGCGGCGCGCTCGCGACCCGTCGGGAGCTCCGTGACCACGGCCGCGGGACCAGCGGACCCGATCGCCGCTGGAATCCCGCGATCGGGTTACGGAGCTGAAGAACGGGGAGAGGTTTGTGTAAACAAACCTCTCCCCCGCGCTTCCTACTCTGCCTGTCATTGATCGGCTGTTCCCTGTCATCGAGAAAGCCGATCAATGACGTCAGACGTACAGCCACGCCCCCTACTGTGAAAAAAAACACAACACGTCACACTGACTCCTCCCCGCCCCCTAGTGGTTAACTCCTTCACTGCCACTGTCATTTACATAGGAATCAGTGCTATTTAAATAGCACTGATTTCTGTATAAATGACAAATGTCCCAAAAATGTGTCAAAAATGTCCGATGTGTCCGCCATAATGTCGTAGTCACAATAAAAATCGCTGATCGCCGCCATTACTAGTAAAAAAAAAAAATATTAATAAAAATGCTATAAAACTATCTCCTATTTTGTAAACGCTAAAACTTTTGCGCAAACTAATCAATAATCGCTAATTGCGATTTTTTTTTTACCAAAAATATGTAGAAGAAATACGTATCGGCCTAAACTGAGGAAAAAAAAATGTTTTTTTATATATTTTTTGGGATAGTTATTATAGCAAAAAGTAAAAAATATTGCATTTTTTTCAAAATTGGCGCTCTATTTTTTTTTATAGCGCAAAAAATAAAAACCGCAGGGGCGATCAAATACCACCAAAAGAAAGCTCTATTTGTGGGAAAAAAAGGACACCAATTTTGTTTGGGAGCCACGTCGCACGACCGCGCAATTGTCAGTTAAAGCGACGCAGTGCCGAATCGCAAAAAGGGGCCTGGTCCTTTGGCTGCCAATTGGTCCGGGGCTGAAGTGGTTAAAGAGGAAGTAAAGCCTTCCCCAAAAAAAAAATGCATAGCATACTAGCTCATTATGAATAACTTACCTGAGAACGAAGCCCCCGAAGCGGTCCTCATCCACGACCTTCTCCGGCGCCATCAAGCCCGGAGTGACTTCCGGGTCTCACCGCTCCAGCGCTGTCATTCGCTGGATCGGCGATGACGTCACTCCCGCGCATTCGCACGAAAGCGGCATATCGCTGTGATCTCGGCATGCGCAGTGCGCCTGCGCACCGCTGTCTATGGTGCATGCGCCGTAGACAGCGATGCCTCTTTTTTTTCTAAATATCTCCTAAACCATGTAGGTTTAGGAGATATTTATTGGACCTACAGGTAAGCCTTAATCTAGGCTTACCTGTAGGTCAAAGTGTTTGTAAGGGTTTACAACCACTTTAATATATCTGTATTACCAGCAGTGCCCCTTACCTCCGTTTTACCCACATCGCACTATACCTCTCTATTACAGAGTTTCTTATCCCTGTCTATTACATGCAGTGTCTGTATTTTTAAGAAGTACCTCATACTTCTATATCACACACATTGTGCCTATGCCTCTCCATTAGACACAGTTCCGTATTTACCACTACAAGCAGGGCCCAAGTCCTGTGGGAACGCATGGGAACGGAGTTCCTGTACTTTTTCCACAACAGGAACTCAGTTCCTGTTAGCAGCCGTGTCCTGCAAGACTTTGAAGTATGAGAGCCGTGTGGAAGGTGCTACACCAGCAGCTGCCGACACAGCTTGCAATAGTAAGTGCCGCACACCTGACCATTCAGGCATTGCCAGTAGGGGGCCCCATGACAGCTTCCGCTTCAATCTACCTGTCAATCACAGCTAGCTGACAGGTAGATCAGGTCCCTGCTGCTAAGAGATTGTATTTAGTCAGACCTCTCGTTATGCGCTCCTCCCCGCCGGCCCCTCCTGATTTTCTGTCTCTCCCCCCCCCCCCCCCCAGTCTCCTGCATACTTGCTCTGTGTGTCCCGCTGAATCCCCCTCCTCTATCTTCAGTGCCATATGATGAGAGAACCCAGAGGAGGAGCACAGCTATTCTGCTCACAGGACATGCAGGGAGAGAGGTGAGCTGAGGGAGGAACATCAGTTTGGGGTGGTAAGCTGAGCACAATACCTGGCAAAGTTTAATGCCAGGAGGCAAGTTTATGTGGAAATATGTGAAGGGTTGGAATAGCAGCGAGTGTGTGTTGGAGCCCTGCAGAGTTTGCAGCCCCCCCCCCCCCCCAAGCTAACATACATCTCCTAAGCAGGAACACATCACTATCTCCCCAAGCATTCTGTCCAGATAATGTGCAGTTCATTTATGACCTTTCCGTTTAACCCTGTGTTACCCAAACTCTGTTCAATGAAAAGTGTAAACTCACCACATAAACACTCTATATACAAAATAAAATTCCCCAATAAAGATCAGAACATGATGTTCACATTTGCATGGAAGCACAATTGAATAAATGCTGATTATTCAGAGAATTACCGTATTTATGTTTATTGAGGATTGTTTTTTTTTATGTACTAACAGTTAAGCTTCATACACACAATACGAAAATAGGATGAAAAATACCACTTTTGAAGCGTTCGTGCATATGCAATACAGCGCCTTGAGGTGATTCAGTTCGCATTGTAGCGCTATACAAATCATTCATTCATGAGCGTATCATTTTTTTTTTTGGTGGGGGAGTGGATCTTGGGTGGGAGTTCCCACACTTTTTTCCCCAAAACTTGACCCCTGCTACTAATCCCATCACCCCCAAAGTACTACTAATCCCATCACCCCCAAAGTACTACTAATCCCATCACCCCCAAAGTACTACTAATCCCATCACCCCCATATTACTACTAATCCCATCACCCCCAAAGTACTACTAATCCCATAACCCCCATAGTACTACTAATCCCATCACCCCCATAGTACTACTAATCCCATCACCCCCATAGTACTACTAATCCCATCACCCCATAGTACTACTAATCCCATCAGCCCCATATTACTACTAATCCCATCACCCCCCATAGTACTACTAATCCCATCACCCCCCATAGTACTACTAATCCCATCACCCCCCATAGTACTACTAATCCCATCACCCCCAAAGTACTACTAATCCCATCACCCCCCATAGTACTACTAATCCCATCACCCCCATAGTACTACTAATCCCATCACCCCCATAGTACTACTAATTCCATCACCCCCCATAGTACTACTAATCCCATCACCCCCATAGTACTACTAATCCCATCACCCCCCATAGTACTACTAATCCCTTCACCCCCATAGTACTACTAATCCCATCACCCCCATAGTACTACTAATCCCATCACCCCCATAGTACTACTAATCCCATCACCCCCATAGTACTACTAATCCCATCACCCCCATAGTACTACTAATCCCATCACCCCCCATAGTACTACTAATCCCATCACCCCCATAGTACTACTAATCCCATCACCCCCATAGTACTACTAATCCCATCACCCCCCATATTACTACTAATCCCATCACTCCCATAGTACTACTAATCCCTTCACCCCCATATTACTACTAATCCCATCATCCCCATATTACTACTAATCCCATTACCCCCATAGTACTACTAATCCCATCACCCCCATATTACTACTAATCCCATTACCCCCATAGTACTACTAATCCCATCACCCCCATAGTACTACTAATCCCATCACCCCCATAGTACTACTAATCCCTTCACCCCCATATTACTACTAATCTCATCACCCCCATAGTACCACTAATCCCTTCACCCCCATAGTACTACTAATCCCATCACCCCCCCATGTAATGGAGACGAAGAAAGCAAGGCATGTTTGATGTCCAACCTTGGTGACCACCATGTCTTCTTCCGTAGATACAGTGGAGAAGTGCACATTGTCACCCTAGGACAGGAAGTGTATAACTGGCAGGATCACTGGTTGAAAATAAAGAAAAACATGCATTTAGGTCCGATAGGCTGCAATATATTACATTTATTTTATTTTATTTTTTTAAGCTTAGATATGAGATCTATATTGGCCACAATGCAAAAACATGTTCATTTTCTATATTTAGTGATTTAGGAAGGAAACGATTGTAATAGATTATTAGTCCTTTTTTAAAGATCTGTGAACATTTTGTTAAACATTGTTATATATATATTTTTTTTTTTTACGCTCAAGTTTTACGCTTTGCTCTTCTTCAGAGTCCGTAGATGCTGGTAGAATGAAGAATAATCGCCTCTTTTATTTCCAGCCTAACATTTCACTAATAAGGGGCAAACACTAACAAGCTGATAATCCTGTCTAACGATTAATACATCCAAGTTTATTGATTGCGTGAAGAATGATTTTGACCTTGTGTGTTCAATGTCTAACCCTTAAAAAGTGTCATAATAGTCACTTGGCCAGCAGATGGCAGCAAAAGCTTCACACAATGTCTAATCTTTTAAAATGTAACCATGTGTACTGACCAGCAGATGGCGCCAAAGCTTTACACAATGTCTAACCTTATAAAGTGTAATAATATGAATCGGTCAGCAGATGGCAGCAAAGTTTCTCACGATGTCTAATCCTTTAAAGTGTAACCATCTGTATTGGCCAGCAGATGGCGGCAAAGCTATGCAAAATATCAAATTTCTGTAAAGTTTTATGTTTTTTTTGCATTTTTAAAGTTAAAACATATAGTAATTTTTCACCAAGCTGGTAACCTTTGCAAAGTGTCGTATCATTGCTAGATGTAACAATGCCCTTATGTCTACTTTTCTAAATGCATAAGGAAAACCCAGCCACAACTTGGCTCATGTAGTTGTAATATTCATTCTTAAAGGTGCCTTCCAAGAAGCTAAATACATTAAATACATATAATGGATCTGTTTTATCTGCCAAAGGATTTGTATATACCGTATGTCCATACGGTTCTGAGATTTACACAGCAAAGACAGAAGGAAGAAACCACATCACAGACTGCTGAGTTCATCTCTTTGCTCACCCTGCTCTGTCCTCCTATCAGCACGTGCTTAGTCAGCATAATCACATGCAGAACATCTGATTGGCTCTCAGTACTGCTGTATCAGTCCTCATTCGCATCTGCATTCTCCCGAAACGCGTGTTTCCGAAAAACGAACGTCGTGCTTGCGGTGCCATTTCTTGGCACCTCAAAAGCGGCCAGGAAACAGGGAGTTAACAGGGTAGTAACTGTTAAAGCAGAAGAAAATAGAAACAAAAAAAACATCCCATTAAAATATAAAATTAAATTTCAGTCCAGAGCTCCTGCAGTACTTCTTTTCCACAACTAGATGTCCCCAGTCTTATAGCCAGAATCATTCAACCAACTTTCTGGAAGTCGCTGTTATCCTAGACCAGTGATGGCGAACCTTGGCACCCCAGATGTTTTGGAACTACATTTCCCATGATGCTCAACTACACTGCAGAGTGCATGAGCATCATGGGAAATGTAGTTCCAAAACATCTGGGGTGCCAAGGTTCGCCATCACTTTCTCTGAGCCCAAGTTCTCCAGGAACCTCCCCCAGTCTTATGCCGCATACACACGATCGGAATTATGGTCGGAAAAAGCGCGGATGGTTTTCCCAACGGAATTCCGACGGAATTCCGCTCCAGCTGTCTTGCCTACACACGGTCACACCAAATTCCGACCGTCAAGAACGCGTGACGTACAAGCCGAGCCGAGAGGAAATCAAGTTCAATGCTTCCGAGCATGCGTCAAATTTTTACCGAGCATGCGTAGGAATTTTGCGCGTCGGAATTGCTACAGACGATCGTAATTTCCGATCGAAAGTTTTTCCGTCGGAAAAATTAAGAACATGCTCTCAAATTTTTGCTGGCGGGAATTCGGCCAGCAAAATTCCCATGGAGCCTACACACAGTCGCATTTTCCGATGATAGGCTCTCATCGGTCTTTTGAAATTCCGATCGTGTGTACGCTGCATTAGACTCTAAGGCCTGGTTCACACCTATACAGGCTGCAGTTTGCATATTCCCAGGAGCATTTTGCGTTTTTCAATACACATTTTTGATCTATTGAAGTCTGTGGAACCAAAAACCAGAAAAAAGTCCCTGGCCCTTTCCATAAAATGCACAGATGTGAACTACATCCATAGGAAACCATGTTAAATGGACTGTAGTGTGTTTCTGCAAAACTAAAAAATGCACTAAAAAATGCATAGGTGTGAACCAGGCCTTAGACTGGACAGTGAAACGTGAAGCAGCACAGTGATGAACTCATCCCTCTGTCACTCTGCTCACTACTCCTATCAACATTTCTGGTTTCTTGTTCTTCTTCAACATTTCTTGTCAGCACATGAACCGAAGGCCAGCATCATTCAACCCACTTGCTCTGAGCCCAAGATGTCCCAAACCTACCCTCACTCTGTGACTGGACAGTGAAAGGAGAAGCAGCACAGTGATTATCTCTGTCACTTTGCTATTTTCTCCAATCAGCATGCTTCTTCTCAGCACACAAAGCGAGGGTCAGGGCAGCAATCATTAGTGTAGCCATTATGCAGGTGAGTGCCAGGGCAGAGGGCAATCAGTTGCATAACTGTTATCTAGATGAGGGTCAGAGCAGTTGGTAACGGACACTAAAACCTCACACATACGATCGGATTTTCCGCAGACAAAACCTCGGTCTTTTGTCCGAAGGCGTGTGCCTGGATTTTGTCTTGCATACAAACGGCAAGGAATTGTCGGCCAACAAACACGAACGTAGTGACGTACTATGTGGTTTTTCAGCTTTTTAGCGCCACCCTTTGGGCTCCTTCTGCTAATTTCGTGTTAGTAGAAGTTTGGTAAAAGTGTTAATTCACGCTTTTCATTTCGCGCTTTTCATTTAGCGTTTTTCGGTTCGCGCTTTTCATTTCGTGCTTAGTTTCTGAACGGCCGTTCGTCAACCAGTCAACGTGTTGCGGAATCGGAGGAGATAACGTGTTACTTATTATTGGCCTTGGAGTTATTGCTTTGACCCAAGTCCAGTCCAGGAACAGGAGGAGGAGGAGTTATTGGACCAAAAATTGGTTGCTTTGTTAATGGTGACCAGTTCTGTCATATGCCTTTGCTGCGGGAGCTCCAGGAGAATAATCCAGATGTTTTCGGAATTATCTCCGGATGACGGACCCCTGCTTTCACCAACTCTTGCCATTGTTGACCCCCTATATTAAGAAGCAGGATACATACATGAGGCTTTTATTTTATTTTTTGGTTGAATAATGATTTGATTTGTTATATTTTCTATATTGTTGGATGCATAGAATGCACTTTTTGGTTAAGTTCTATTGGCGGATAGCATGTCTAATTTTATTTTTTTTTTCTGTTTTTTAATGCACAATAAAAAAATTGTGTAGAATAATACTTGGCTATGTGTTTTACTTCAAATGACAGTTTGGGAGTCGGCAGTTACATTTAAAAAATACAACGTAAAATTGACAAGAGACACCAACATAGTTGTATCTTTGATCTTAAAAACTACGGGATAATGGTGTTGTGGTAACAAAAACAAAAACAAAAAAACATAATAATATTATTCTTGATATCACTAGAAAAAAAAAACCTTTGAAAATTTGTTTGCAATTACTCCATCAGTATCACCAGCAAAGCAGCTTCATTATTATCCCATTAAAGAAGAAGAGAATTGTGCGCTGCATTTCCAGATTTCATAATTTGCCGCGTCACGAATGTTAACCACTTTCAGACCGGACCATTTTGCCGGCTTAAGACCAGACCACTTTTTGCGATTCGGCACTGCGCCGCTTTAACTGACAATTGCGCAGTCGTGCGACGCGGCTCCCAAACAAAATTGACGCCCTTTTTTTCCCACAAATAGAGCTTTCTTTTGGTGGTATTTGATCGCCACTGCGGTTTTTATTTTTTGCGCTATAAACAAAAAAGAGCGACAATTTTGAAAAGAAACACATTATTTTTTATTTTTTGCTATAATAAATATCCCCAAAAAATATATAAAAACATATTTTTTCCTCAGTTTAGGCCGATACGTATTCTTCTACATATTTCTGGTAAAAAAAATCGCAATTAGCGATGTTTGATTGGTTTGCGCAGAAGTTATACCGTTTACAAAATAGGGGATAGTTTTATAGCATTTTTATGAATCATTTTTTTTTTACTAGTAATGGCGGCGATCAGCGATTTTTATTGTGACTGCGACATTATGGCGGACACATCGGACATTTTTTACACATTTTTGGGACCATTGTCATTTATACAGCAATCAGTGCTATTTAAATGCATTGATTCCTGTGTAAATGACACTGGCAGTGAAGTAGTTAACCACTAGGTGGCAGTGTAGGGGTTAAGTGTTCCTAGAGGCGTGTTACTAACTGTGGGGGGTCGTGGCTGTGATTTAGTGAACACTGATCTCTGCTCAAATCACAGGGAGCAGAGATCGGTGT
Source organism: Lithobates sylvaticus (assembly GCA_028564925.1). Lineage (NCBI taxonomy): Eukaryota > Metazoa > Chordata > Amphibia > Anura > Ranidae > Lithobates > Lithobates sylvaticus. Next base: position 541,739,109 of record CM053028.1, on the reverse strand, counting down.
CACTAGTTGCTAGGCAGAACGGGGAGATGCTGTTTACATCCGCATCTCCCCGTTCAGCCATCCCGTGAGACGATCGCGGGTATCCCCGCAGCGATCGAGTCCGCAGGACCCGCGACCGGACTCACGGGGTCCCGACTGGCGCACACGCGATGGCACGGCGGCAATCTTAAAGGGGACGTACCTATACACCCTTTTGCCTGTCCGTGCCATTCTGTCGACGTGCATCGCCGTGCGCCGGTCGGGAACCGATTAATTCTCCATTACGAACGCTATTTTGCAAGACCGACCGCTTCCGGCTCATCCTTGCTTCCGAGCATACGTGTTTGTACTTTGGACTTTTGTCCGACAACAGACATTTGTCCACGGAAAATTTTAAAGCCTGCCACCCAACATTTGTCCGCGGAAAATCTGACAACAATTGTCCGATGGAGCGTACAAACGGTCGGATTTTCCGCCAACAGCCTGACATCACACAATTCCCGTTGGAAAATCCGATCGTGTGTACGAGGCTTAAGAGAAAGACACCAAAGAAGTGGCTGTAGGGACAGGAGAAGGTTCAGCAGCTTGGGGGTAAGAGAGGGTTCTGGATGCTCCTAACACCTACCCTGGGGACAATGATCTCCAAAAAAATCTGTTCATAGCTAAAGTAGGAATTGCAGACCTAAGGCCACTAAGCCATCCTCACCGGATCTTCTCGAAGAGGTTCCGGCTAAAGGTTGCACTCTATGTGTGTGTAGCACTTACCCCCGAAGCAGGGGCGGACTGACAACTCATGGGGCCCCCGGGCAATAGGAGATTATGGGGCCCCCGGGCAATAGGAGATTATGGGGCCACACAGTATACACATGCACAGTATACAATCACACAGTATACACAGACAGGTTTCTATTGGCTGAGAAGGTACTGGAGAGGTGGGGCAGTTATAATCTCTGGATTTTTAGACCAAAAGTAAGTCGGTAAGGGACATTTCAGAGACAGATGTAAAAAAAAAAAAAAACACAGATTTTTACATACTGTCCCTGGATTTACTGAGGCTGGCAACCTTGATTGGGCCCCCTAGTGGCCCAGGGCCCTCGGGCAGTGCCCGAGTGGCCGAATGGTCAATCCGCCCCTGCCCCAAAGGAGCTGCTGGTATTAGATTGGGCTTACCGTTCCTTCACTGTTCCACCATGTCTGTCATAGAGGTCCCATTAAAGATGTTTCTCATAGATTTCAGCTCGGACACATAGTCTCTTTTTCCAATGCTTTATTCACAAAAGACATTCCAATAGAGGGATGGAGGGTTGAGGGGAATTCAGGTACCTTTTAATTGCGAGTCAGGGATACTTCTTGATCCAGAGGACAATAGCTCCACAACTGGATCCAGCAACCACCGTGTAGGCCTCTCTCACTGACCTAGCAGCCGGTGCGATGCTCGGTCATAGTCTCTGCCACAGACTTGAAGAATTAGTAGAACCATTGCACAATCCTCTGCCACAGGATTGGGTAACAAGCAACTTTTTAGCAATGTCAAAGAATAATCACACAGTACCAGTTTCTTTCAGCCGAACCGGCGATACTGTATGGCAGGTGACCCGGGATGCGTCCTCCAACGAAGTCTCCAGGCTTTTCTAGAGGTGCCGGCCTTGCTGCGTGGTCCTCTCTCTGAAAAGTCCTCCCCTGGATCCTCCAGTCGCTTGGCTTCTCCCCGCAGGCAAGACAGCACAGGACCACCCGTGGATCGGTAGGCCCCAAGACTTTTGGGCCTACCCTTCAGTGACGAAGCCTCGGGCCAGCCGGCCCGAGACAATTTAGAAGGCAGCAGCACACCTTTGGCCAGGTGGGCCATCAGGTCGGAACACACCCTGTCACGTGGGTCTATCCCTTAAGTACCCTCTCCCAGAATGCACAGTGGGTAGACCACACCCACTGACTGTTTTCCGGGCAGAAAGGCACTCAATACACCCAGCTTGTTGCAATTTCCAACCTTGGCCAATTACAAGGTCACCATGCAGTGGCGTCGCTAGGGTGTGGCTTTTGGGGCTATAGCCCCGAATCTGGGGCCCATAGCCCCGAGTCCCTGCTGGGGTCCCCAAGGGGAGGGGAGGTTCTCTGGGGACCCTGTTGTAAGTGGGGGGGGGGGGCTATCTGGGGACCCTGATGCAAGGGGATGCTCTCTAGGGACCCTCTTTGGGGACCCTTATGCAAGGGGTAGACTCTCTGGGGACTCTGATGTAAGGAGGAGGCTCTCTGGGGACCCTGACATAAGGGGGGCTCTCTGGGGACCCTGATGTATGTGGGGGGCTCTCTGGGGATATATACACACACACACATATATTACTGTATATACATGTGTATGCCCGCCCAAGCGTATGACTTTCTTTACTACGTTGCTATGGGCTCTAGCCCCAGATCTTTTGTAGACTTAGCAACGCCCCTGGCACCATCCCTAGGCCACAAAGGGGAAAACCACAAAACTAAATTTCCATTTATAGTGTCGGTCATAAAAATGCCAGCGCTACAGAATGTAACAATATTTAAATCTATTTCTTTGCTAACACCTGTATAGAAAAAAGTAGATCTGTATTAATCTGCACAGAGTGGTTTTTGAGGTGGCTTCACTTCCTCTGCAAGGTTCTATTTTTATTACACCTGTGGTTTGACATATAGGACGGTTTTATACTATTGTAGAGTAGAAGATTTTTTTTACTTGAAATGGGTTGGATGCTCTCTCGGGTGTTTATTGCTGGGTTGTGTCCCCGCTGGAGAAACCCAACATGACTATTTGTCCTGATAACCGTTTCCACTAGAACAGAATTTTTTACAGTTGTCACTCAAACAGAAGTAGAGAAGGAAACTTTCCACTCACTTCGAAACGTTGCTTCTATTTATTTTTTTGCTACTATGTGATTAAAATTTTGGACCCAATTTTGGAGATCCTGGTGTGCTGGTGACACTTCCTTCTCATATCCTGATCCTAACTACAGCTGATTGGCTGCCCAGGCATACCTCTACAAGGTAGTAGTCCATAATGGTGTCTTCCAGGTGCTGGTTTATCTCCATATGCCTGGTGCCTTCGACGGACATGCAAGGCGTAGCAGTCTTCCTCCACAGTAGCTACAGCATGTCCTGCTTGATGTGGTCCTTCTGACAACCCATGAACCCAGTCTTCCGCCATATTTATACTACTGGTGGGTAGGCTAGATCCAAAAAAAAAAAAAAAAAACGGAACTGCAGCACACACATTAACTCTTTCCCCTCTAGTCGAGGGCCAGCCACTCACTAAACCACACTCCTGTAGGCAGCCTGCCTACATGATAAACAGACAGGTTTGGAGCAATTAGTCTTCTTTCGCATAGACAGCCCGGGGCCGATCTGCTTCTTACCTGGCCAAGAATTTCCATTCCAACCCTGATCGGTCAGCTTGCCCCCAGCATGGAAACTTGGTAGGTGAACTTCCTCAGTTATCAATCACTGGGCTCTGGAAAATGGTAATTACTCTGAAGTAGACATGTGGTACAATAGAAAAATTTGTTTAGTTTTGTTTCGTTTCTGTTCGTTTCCCTTGATTCGTAACGATTCGTAATTTCGTAAGTCTTCGGTGTTCGTATTCGGACTCGTTCGTATTTTCGTAAGAGTTATTTTTTCGTTGATTTGTATTTCCGTTAGTCTTATTTTCGTTTATTCGAAATTCGTATTTTCGTTATATTTCGTATTCCGACGCATTCGTATTTTGGGAAGAGCTATATTTTCGTTGATTTGAAATGATTCGTATTTCCGTTAATCTAATTTCCGTTGATTCGAAATTCGTATTTTCGTAGATTTAATTACATTCGTACTTTCGTGAGATTGATTTATTCGTACTTTCGTAACATTGTTTTTTGTAGATTCGTAATCGGATCATATTTCGTAATTTTACGTAATGTGTATGCTATTTATATGTTTAACCGCTTCCCGACCGCCTCCTGCACATATACGTCGGCAGAATGGCACGGCTAGGCAAAAGCACGTACAGGTACGTTGCCCTTTAATTGCCTAGCCGTGGGTCGCGCGCGCGCCGCTGGCAGCGCGCTCGCGACCCGGTCGGCAGCTCCGTGACCACGGCCGTGGGACCAGCGGACCCGATCGCCGCTGGTGTCCCGCGATCGGGTCACAGAGCTGAAGAACGGGGAGAGGTCTGTGTAAGCAAACCTCTCCCCGCGCTTCCTACTCTGCCTGTCATTGATCGGCTGTTCCCTGTCATCGGGAAAGCCGATCAATGACGTCAGATGTCAGCCCCGCCCCCTAATGTTAAAAAAAACATACACGTCACAGCCCATAACCCCTCCCCTCCCCCTAGTGGTTAACTCTTTCACTGCATGTGTCATTTATACAAGAATCAATGCATTTAAATAGCATTGATTGCTGTATAAATGACAATGGTCCCAAAAATGTGTCAAAAATGTCCGATGTGTCCGCCATAATGTCGCAGTCACAATAAAAATCGTTGATCGCCGCCATTACTAGTAAAAAAAAAAATATTTATAAAAATTCTATAAAACTATCCCCTATTTTGTAAACGCTATAACTTTTGCGCAAACCAATCAATAATCACTAATTGCGATTTTTTTTTACCAAAACCATGTGGAAGAAAACGTATCGGCCTAAACTGAGGAAAAAAAATGTTTTTTTATATATTTTTGGGGGATATGTATTATAACAAAAAGTAAAAAATAATGCATTTTTTTCAAAATTGGCGCTCTATTTTTGTTTATAGCGCAAAAAATAAAAACCGCAGAGGCGATCAAATACCACCAAAAGAAGCTCTATTTGTGGGAAAAAAGGACGCCAATTTTGTTTGGGAGCCACGTCGCACGACCGCGCAATTGTCAGTTAAAGCGACGCAGTGCCGAATCGCAAAAAGGGGCCTGGTCCTTTGGCTGCCAATTGGTCCGGGGCTGAAAGTGGTTAAGGAACAAAGAATTTCTCTCTCACAAGTCAGAACTTAACTCAAAAATCCACCAAAACACAGTGCCTCCGACCCAACCACACCCTATCTGGACTCTGGATGGAATATTTCAGAATCAGAACTAACATTCGTTCTTTCGAATTCCCGATCAGCAGAATTTTCGTTATTTTTCGTATTTTCGTTGTTTTGATTTCCTTTTTTCCAAATATTCGTAATATTGATTTTTTTCGTTCATTTTGATTTTCGTTATTTTTGAATCTTTGTTCGGTATTTTTCGTTGTTTCTGTTTTCGTTTTTCGGATTTTCATTCTTTCGTCGTTTTGTTGTTTCTAATTTAAATATTTCGTATTTTCATTGTTTTTCATATTCGTTCTTTTCGATAGTTCGTTTTTCGTTAGAATTTTTAGTAAACCATTCGTTCATTCGTACGATTACGAATTAACGAATATAACGAATTTCAATGGAAAACGAATTCGTAACTAAACGAATTGCACATGTCTACTCTGAAGTGTTTAGGCCCTCAGGTGGGGGAGGCTAGACATAACCCTCCGAGCTTCCAGATTGAGCCACAAACAGCGCTTGACTGTCTCCGGTTCCATGGATCCCTAGCTTTTGCTGAGAGTGCTTTGGCAACTTTGTGGGTTCACTTGATCTACGCTATTAAGGCGAGGGAGCTGACTTCTCATAAAGTGTACCTTTGTTTTTGGATGAGTATTTTCCCTGATGTAAAAAAGGGATTCTTTCTCAGAATGTTTTCCAATCTGGTGTGGATCAGCATTATGCCTTGAGGACCATCAAGGATCTATTCTCTGCTTACCAGTACCTTTTGGAGCAGGCTCCTAGATTCCCCCCCATGAGCGAGTAAGACGTACATACAGTAGTTAGGGTGCCCACGTGTCCCGGATTGTCCCACAATTCCCATTTGTGTCCCGTGTCCCGGGCACCTTCATTCCGGGACAATACAGTGTCCCGGAATGAAATGAGGACACATAGCCACCCTAATAGAAGATTGCCAATCTGGTTGCTAGGTCCGCCCTGCCTGGCGTCTAGCAACCAGTGACGTCACATTCGCCCGACTGCCTGAGGGGGGCCCGCATGCCTGGACCAGAGAACAAAGACCGGCGCTCAACCGCTCACCACACCAGACCAATCCAGATTAAAAGATGAGCAAATCGGGGCACTGCTGCTGGGGACAGTACAGTATTAAATGATGCTGACAAAGTGGAGCCCTGCCCTGGGGGGCAATAAAAAATGAGGCTGACAAGTGGGGGGGGGGCAATAAAAAAAAATGAGGCTGACAAGTGGGGGGGCAATAATAAAAATGAGGCTGACAAGTGGGGGGCAATTAAAAAAATTTGTCTGACAACTGGGGGGCAATAAAAAAAATGAGGCTGACAAGTGGGGACAATAAAAAATGAGGCTGACAAGTGGGGGCAATAAAAAATGAGGCTGACAAGTGGGGACAATAAAAAATGAGGCTGACAAGTGGGGGCAATAAAAAATGAGGCTGACAAGTGGGGACAATAAAAAATGAGGCTGACAAGTGGGGGCAATAAAAATAAAACTGACAAGTGGGGGCAATAAAATGAGGCTGTCAAGTGGGGGCAATAAAAAATATATATGTAGAGAATTTATACCACCTGTCTAAACTAGTGACCACTGTTTGTTTTTTTTTTTCCCAAAAATTGGCAAAAGAATTTGCAAAAAAAAGTATCAAAAATCATATTTTTTTTGGGCTAGCACGAGGGCGTGTCCGGGGGGGGTCCCTGAATGGCAGTTTGGAAATGTGGTCACCCTTAGGCCCCTTTCACACTGGGGCGCTGGGTGCGCTGGCGGTAAAGTGGCGCTAAATATTTAGCGCCACTTTACTGTCGTTTTAGCGGCGCATTTCGGCCGCTAGCGGGGCGATTTTACCACCCGCGAGCGGCCGAAAAAGGGTTAATACCACCCGCAAAGCGCCGCTCCAGCGAGGGTTCTGAGCACTGCCCCATTGTTTTCAATGGGAGGGGGCGCTTTAGGAGCGGTAAATATACCGCTCCTACAGCGCACCAAAGATGCGGCTTGCAGGACATTTTTCAGCGTCCTGCAAGCGCACCGCTCCAGTGTGCGCTTGCAGGACCCTCAGGCTTTCACACTGGAGACACAGCAACGGCTGTTTCAGGTCGGTTTGCAGGCGCTATTTTTAGCGCAATAACGCCTGCAAACCACCCCAGTGTGAAAGCAGCCTAACAGTAGTACCCCTACCCATACACACAAAAAAAAGTAACCAATAACTAAACCCACTGACACTGTTTTTGAAAAGTCCTTTATTGGAAAAAAAATAAAAACTGTCCCACAATGTCCATCCATTGGTTCAAAATAAACCACACCCAACGCCATCATTGACCGCCACCAAAATGCCCCTCTTTGGCTTCACAGCTAAAAGTAAACAAAGAGCAAAGTTCTCCCGGGTTATGTCATTGACCAAATATCAATATGTTGCCAATATGACCATATTTGGTCAGTGATGTCACACTATCCCCACCCCTTTTGTTTATGTTGCTGGACATTTCAAGCTAATAAAAGAATGGGGTGGGTGAACCTCCTTATAAGGGGACATTTGTCACCATTATCCCCAAAGTTGTGAGACACAAATCCCAGGTCCTCCTTACATGAAGGCATTGACCACTATTACCCCCCATAGTATGAGACACAAATATCAGGTCCTACTTTCATAAAGATATTGATTATTACTACTCCCAGAGTGTAATGCCGCGTACACACGATCGGACTTTCCGGCGGACTTGGTCCGGCGGACCAGAGCCCGTCGGACAATTCGATCGTGTGTGGGCTCCAGCGGACTTTTTCTTCCCAAAAGTCCGGCAGACCTAGAAATAAGACTGGCTTCAAAATTGTCCGCCGGACTCGAGTCCGGACGAAAAGTCCGGTCGTCTGTGTGCTAGTCCGACGGACTAAAACCGACGCTAGGGCAGCTATTGGCTACTGGCTATGAACTTCCACGCTCGAATCCGGCGGACTTTTGGAGTGATCGCTTGTGTGGCCAAGTCCATTCCTTTTGAAAGTCCAGCGCAAAGTCCGTCGGATTGTCTGCCGGAAAGTCAGATCGTGTGTATGTGGCATAAGACACAGAACTCAAGTCCTCCTTACATGGGGACATGATCATCATTATCCCCATAGTGTGAGACACAGATATCAGGTCCTACTTACATGAAGACATTGATCACCATTACCCCCAGAGTGTAAAACACAGAACTCAGATCCTCTGATGATGTCATACCTTCTTTACACTTTATTGATGATGTCATAGTTTCTTTACACTTTATTGATGATGGCACACATTCTTTACACTTTATTGATGATGGCACACATTCTTTACACTTTATTGATGATGGCACACGTTCTTTACACTTTATTGATGATGCCACACATTCTTTACACTTTATTGATGATGCCACACGTTCTTTACACTTTATTGATGATGCCACACATTGTTTACACTTTATTGATAATGCCACATTTTCTTTAAACTTTATTGATTATGGCACACGTTCTTTACACTTTGATGATGTCATAGGTTCTTTACACTTTATCGATGATGTCATACGTTCTTTACACTTTATTGATGATGCCACACTTTCTTTAAACTTTATTGATGATGCCACACATTGTTTACACTTAATTGATAATTCCACACATTCTTTACAATTTATTGATGATGTCATTCCTCCTTTACACTTTATTGATGATGCCACACTTTCTTTACACTTTATTGATGATGGCACACGTTCTTTACACTTTATCGATGATGTCATACATTATTTACACTTTATTGATGGTGCCACACTTTCTATAAACTTTATTGAAGATGGCACACATTGTTTACACTTTATTGATAATGGCACATTTTCTTTAAACTTTATTGATGATTTAATATGTTCTTTACACTTGATGGCACACGTTCTTTACACTTTATTGGTGACACAACACACTGCTCAGTATGTACTGATCCTCCAGTGATCAGTCTCTGTAGGGGGTGGTCAGTGGTCGCCATGCTCTCTCTCTCTCTCTCTCTCTCTCTCTCTCTCTCTCTCTCTCTCGTGTTCTGTCGCATGCACCCTTCAGCCCGGGCACTTTTTGATGGGGGGGGCGACATTTCTCGACAGAGCACCGGGAGAATCCTGTGACGGGTCTCCATGTCAACCAGTAAACCTCGCCGCGCAGGGTGCCTTTTAAAAGCGTGACGTCGTGACGTCGCGGTTCAGGCCCCTCCTCCCCGTCACCTCCCACCTCGCAGAGACGGAAGCCGGCGGGGTCCGGGCAGGTCCGGGTGCTGCTGGCGGAGGAGAGATGGGCGACTCCAAGGTGAAGGTGGCCGTCCGGATCCGGCCTGTGAACCGGAGAGGTGAGCCGGGAAAGGAGGGAGGAGAGAGAAGGGCCACACTGGGCCGGTGACAGCCGGATAGTACGAGAGAACTTCACTGAGTGACACCCGGAGAGTGACATCCCGACACTGACACTACAGTGTGCACTGTGCACTACATCTACTTCACTGACACTACAGTGTGTGATACATCTACTTCCCGGGGAACTTCACTCACACCATGCAACTAATACACTCACACTGTGGAAGCACTTCACTGACACCAATACTACTACTAAGACTTTGTAACAACTTTACTTCCTGACACCACTGACACCGAGCTCCAGTGTCCCCTATACACTGATCTCCAGTGTCCCCTATACACTGATCTCCAGTGTCCCCTATACACTGATCTCCAGTGTCCCCTATACACTGATCTCCAATGTCCCCTATACACTGATCTCCAGTGTCCCCTATACACTGATCTCCAGTGTCCCCTATACACTGATCTCCAATGTAACTATACAGTGATCTACAATGATGACTGACACTGTGACCCCCCCCCCCACCTATAGTGACTGACCCCCCCCCCCCTGTACCTGACAGGCGGCACGGCTGACTGATCCCCCCCCTGTACCTGACAGGCGGCACGGCTGACTGATCCCCCCCCTGTACCTGACAGGCGGCACGGCTGACTGATCCCCCCCCCCTGTACCTGACAGGCGGCACTGCTGACTGATCCCCCCCTGTACCTGACAGGCGGCACTGCTGACTGATCCCCCCCTGTACCTGACAGGCGGCACTGCTGACTGATCCCCCCTGTACCTGACAGGCGGCACGGCTGACTGATCCCCCCCCTGTACCTGACAGGCAGCACGGCTGACTGATCCCCCCCTGTACCTGACAGCGGCACGGCTGACTGATCCCCCCCCCTGTACCTGACAGGTGGCACGGCTGACTGATCCCCCCCCCCTGTACCTGACAGGTGGCACGGCTGACTGACCCCCCCCCCCTGTACCTGACAGGCGGCACGGCTGACTGATCCCCCCCCCCTGTACCTGACAGGCGGCACGGCTGACTGATCCCCCCCCCCTGTACCTGACAGGCGGCACGGCTGACTGATCCCCCCCCCCTGTACCTGACAGGCGGCACGGCTGACTGATCCCCCCCCCTGTACCTGACAGGCGGCACGGCTGACTGATCCCCCCCCTGTACCTGACAGGCGGCACGGCTGACTGATCCCCCCCTGTACCTGACAGGCGGCACGGCTGACTGATCCCCCCCTGTACCTGACAGGTGGCACGGCTGACTGATCCCCCCCCCCTGTACCTGACAGGTGGCACGGCTGACTGATCCCCCCCCTGTACCTGACAGGTGGCACGGCTGCCTGATCCCCCCCCCCCCCTGTACCTGACAGGTGGCACGGCTGACTGATCCCCCCCTGTACCTGACAGGTTGCACGGCTGACTGATCCCCCCTGTACCTGACAGGCGGCACGGCTGACTGCCCCCCCCCCTGTACCTGACAGGCGGCGCGGGTGACTGCCCCCCCCCCCCTGTACCTGACAGGCGGCGCGGGTGACTGCCCCCCCCCCTGTACCTGACAGGCGGCGCGGCTGACTGCCCCCCCCGTACCTGACAGGCGGCGCGGCTGACTGCCCCCCCCGTACCTGACAGGCGGCGCGGCTGACTGACCCCCCCCGTACCTAACAGGCGGCACGGCTGACTGAACCCCCCCCCCGTACCTGACAGGTGGCGCGGCTGACTGATCCCCCCCCCTGTACCTGACAGGAGGCGCGGCTGACTGATCCCCCCCCTGTACCTGACAGGAGGCACGGCTGACTGATCCCCCCCCCCCCTGTACATGACAGGCGGCACGGCTGACTGATCCCCCCCCCCCCCCCTGTACCTGACAGGCGGCGCGGCTGACTGACCCCCCCCCCCTGTACCTGACAGGCGGCTGATTGACCCCCCCCCCTGTACCTGACAGGCGGCGCGGCTGACTGACCCCCCCCCTGTACCTGACAGGCGGCGCGGCTGACTGACCCCCCCCCTGTACCTGACAGGCGGTGCGGCTGACTGACCCCCCCCTGTACCTGACAGGCGGTGCGGCTGACTGACCCCCCCCTGTACCTGACAGGCGGTGCGGCTGACTGACCCCCCCCCTGTACCTGACAGGCGGTGCGGCTGACTGACCCCCCCCCCCCCCCGCTGTACCTGACAGGTGGACGCGGCTGACTGCCCCCCCCCCTGTACCTGACAGGCGGCGCGGCTGACTGACTGCCCCCCCCCTGTACCTGACAGGCGGCACGGCTGACTGCCCCCCCCCCCCTGTACCTGACAGGCGGCGCGGCATGACTGCCCCCCCCTGTACCTGACAGGCGGCGCGGCTGACTGCCCCCCCCCCTGTACCTGACGGGCGGCGCGGCTGACTGCCCCCCCCCTGTACCTGACAGACGGCGTGGCTGACTGACCCCCCTGTACCTGACAGGCGGCACGGCTGACTGACCCCCCCCCGTACCTGACAGGCGGCACGGCTGACTGACCCCCCCCCCCGTACCTGACAGGCGGCACGGCTGACTGACCCCCCCCCCCCCCCCCTGTACCTGACAGGCGGCGCGGCTGACTGCCCCCCCCCCTGTACCTGACAGGCGGCGCGGCTGACTGCCCCCCCCCTGTACCTGACCGGCGGCGCGGCTGACTGCCCCCCCCCTGTACCTGACAGGCGGCGCGGCTGACTGCCCCCCCCCTGTACCTGACAGGCGGCGCTGCTGACTGCCCCCCCCCTGTACCTGACAGGCGGCGCGGCTGACTGCCCCCCCCCTGTACCTGACAGGCGGCGCGGCTGACTGCCCCCCCCCTGTACCTGACAGGCGGCGCGGCTGACTGCCCCCCCCCAGTACCTGACAGGCGGCGCGGCTGACTGCCCCCCCCCCCCCCCCCCTGTACCTGACAGGCGGCGCGGCTGACTGCCCCCCCCCCGTACCTGACAGGCGGCGCTGCTGACTGCCCCCCCCCCGTACCTGACAGGCGGCGCTGCTGACTGCCCCCCCCCCCCGTACCTGACAGGCGGCGCGGCTGAGCTGACTGCCCCCCCCCCTGTACCTGACAGGCGGCGCGGCTGACTGCCCCCCCCCCTGTACCTGACAGGCGGCGCGGCTGACTGCCCCCCCCCCTGTACCTGACAGGCGGCGCGGCTGACTGCCCCCCCCCCTGTACCTGACAGGCGGCGCGGCTGACTGCCCCCCCCCTGTACCTGACAGGCGGCGCGGCTGACTGACCCCCCTGTACCTGACAGGCGGCGCGGCTGACTGACCCCCCCCCCTGTACCTGACAGGCGGCACGGCGGCGCTGCTTGCGCATCCCTAGTATGCCTGGCAGGTAGCATTGCTTTCTCATCCCTGGTTTGCCCGGCAGGCTACTTGCTCCTCTCTGGTACCCCTGACAGGAGGCACTGTTGACCAATCCATTGGTTTGCATCCCTGACAGGAGGCACTGCTTGAGGTATTGTACTATTTACCATTGGTACTGTTAGCAAGCAGCACAGCTAACTAATCCCCAGTATTAGTGACAGGGGGCGCTACTGACTAATCCTAGGTACTCCTGACAGCTGACCCTGCTTACTGGTCCCTGGTACTCCCAACAGGCAGCACTGCTGGCTGATCCCCAGTACCTGATGGGAAGCACTGCTTACTGATTCTCAATACCCCAACAGGTGGCACTGCCTACTCATTCCTGGTGCACCGGGCAGGCTGCACTGCTGATCGATCCCTATACTCTTGACAGGTGGCACTTGTGACCAATCCCCAGTACCCCTGACAGGCAGCAATGCTTACCAGTTCTTGGTACCCTTGGGAGGTGGAATTGCTTACTTGTCCCCTGAAACCCCTGACAGGTGGCATGAGTGATAAATCCCTGGTACACTTGACGGGGGAGGCACTGGTGACCCATCCCTTGTACACGGGGGAGGCACTGGTGACCCATCCCTTGTACACGGGGGAGGCACTGGTGACCCATCCCTTGTACACGGGGGAGGCACTGGTGACCCATCCCTTGTACACGGGGGAGGCACTGGTGACCCATCCCTTGTACACGGGGGAGGCACTGGTGACCCATCCCTTGTACACGGGGGTGGCACTGGTGACCCATCCCTTGTACACGGGGGAGGCACTGGTGACCCATCCCTTGTACACGGGGGAGGCACTGGTGACCCATCCCTGGTACACAGGGGGGGGGGGGCACTGCTGACCCATCCCTGGTACACAGGGGGGGCACTGCTGACCCATCCCTGGTACACAGGGGGGGGGGGCACTGCTGACCCATCCCTGGTACACAGGGGGGGGGGGCACTGCTGACCCATCCCTGGTACACAGGGGGGGGGGGCACTGCTGACCCATCCCTGGTACACGGGGGGGGGGGCACTGCTGACCCATCCCTGGTACACGGGGGGGGGGGCACTGCTGACCCATCCCTGGTACACGGGGGGGGGGGGCACTGCTGACCCATCCCTGGTACACGGGGGGGGGGGCACTGCTGACCCATCCCTGGTACACGGGGGGGGGGGGGCACTGCTGACCCATCCCTGGTACACGGGGGGGGGGGGCACTGCTGACCCATCCCTGGTACACGGGGGGGGGGGCACTGCTGACCCATCCCTGGTACACAGGGGGGGGGGGGGCACTGCTGACCCATCCCTGGTACACAGGGGGGGGGGCACTGCTGACCCATCCCTGGTACACAGGGGGGGGGGGCACTGCTGACCCATCCCTGGTACACAGGGGGGGAGGGGGCACTGCTGACCCATCCCTGGTACACAGGGGGGGAACTGCTGACCCATCCCTGGTACACAGGGGGGGAACTGCTGACCCATCCCTGGTACACAGGGGGGGGGGGGGGGGGAACTGCTGACCCATCCCTGGTACACAGGGGGGGGGGGGGAACTGCTGACCCATCCCTGGTACACAGGGGGGGGGGGGGGGGGGGCACTGCTGACCCATCCCTGGTACACAGGGGGGGGGGCACTGCTGACCCATCCCTGGTACACAGGGGGGGGGGCACTGCTGACCCATCCCTGGTACACAGGGGGGGGGGGCACTGCTGACCCAACCCTGGTACACAGGGGGGGGGGGGGGCACTGCTGACCCATCCCTGGTACACAGGGGGGGGGGGCACTGCTGACCCATCCCTGGTACACAGGGGGGGAGGCACTGCTGACCCATCCCTGGTACACAGGGGGGGGGGGCACTGCTGACCCATCCCTGGTACAGGGGGGGGGGGGCACTGCTGACCCATCCCTGGTACAGGGGGGGGGGGGGGGGGGGGCACTGCTGACCCATCCCTGGTACACAGGGGGGGGGGGGCACTGCTGACCCATCCCTGGTACACAGGGGGGGGGGCACTGCTGACCCATCCCTGGTACACAGGGGGGGGGGCACTGCTGACCCATCCCTGGTACACAGGGGGGGGGGGGGGCACTGCTGACCCATCCCTGGTACACAGGGGGGGGGGGGGCACTGCTGACCCATCCCTGGTACACAGGGGGGGGGGGGCACTGCTGACCCATCCCTGGTACACAGGGGGGGGGGGGGGCACTGCTGACCCATCCCTGGTACACAGGGGGGGCACTGCTGACCCATCCCTGGTACACAGGGGGGGGGCACTGCTGACCCATCCCTGGTACACAGGGGGGCACTGCTGACCCATCCCTGGTACACAGGGGGGCACTGCTGACCCATCCCTGGTACACAGGGGGGGGGGCACTGCTGACCCATCCCTGGTACACAGGGGGGGGGGCACTGCTGACCCATCCCTGGTACACAGGGGGGGGGGCACTGCTGACCCATCCCTGGTACACAGTGGGGGGGGGGGAGCACTCCTGTGCTGCCGACTGATCCCAGGTACCTCCTGAGGAGGGCACTACTGATAACCCCCCTGTACCCCTGACGGGGGGGGGGGCGGTGGGGGCGCTACTGATAACCTCCAAGTGCCCCTGACGAGAGCACTACTGATAACCCCGGTACCCCTGACGGGGGGTGATACCAACCATCCTTGGTATTCCTGGCAGGTGGCACTACAGGCAATCCCTGGTACCACTGACAGGAGGCACTACTGACTGATTCCAGGTACCCCTTCAAAGGCGGCACTGCAGACTTCTCCTGTTACCCTTGACAGGTGCCACTGTTGACCCATCCCTGGTACCCCTGACAGGCGGCACAGCTGATCAGTGTGTATTGTCAGGCAGTCTCAGTGTCAGCCCCGAGTCTGTGTGTTCCGTTTACCTGTCACTCAGGTACGGCTTATGTTCCCTTTTGTTTTCTGTAACAAGCTGATGAAACTTGTGATCACAGAGAAGAAGCCGTGACCTTCCACCTGTCATGTCTGATCCTCCGTCTTCTCACCGACATCCTTATGAATGGAGATTGGATGTCGGCACACTCACACACACGTGTCATCCTTTCACTAGCCAAGCCTTCTGAGAAAGGTGATCCCTGACACACTTCCCACACATCTGATATATGAGGGGGGGGGTCACCCTTCTCACTGATCTGATATGGGGGGTGGGGTCACCCTTCTCACTGATCTGATATGGGGGGGGGGTCACCCTTCTCACTGATCTGATATGGGGGGGGGTCACCCTTCTCACTGACCTGATATGGGGGGGGGGGGTCACCCTTCTCACTGACCTGATATGGGGGGGGGGGGGGGTCACCCTTCACACTGATCTGATATGGGGGGGGTCACCCTTCTCACTGATCTGATATGGGGGGGTGTCACCCTTCTCACTGATCTGATATGGGGGGGGGGGGTCACCCTTCTCACTGATCTGATATGGGGGGGGGGTCACCCTTCTCACTGATCTGATATGGGGGGGGGGGTCACCCTTCTCACTGATCTGATATGGGGGGGGGGGGGTCACCCTTCTCACTGATCTGATATGGGGGGGGGTCACCCTTCTCACTGATCTGATATGGGGGGGGGTCACCCTTCTCACTGATCTGATATGGGGGGGGGGGGGTCACCCTTCTCACTGATCTGATATGGGGGGGGGTCACCCTTCTCACTGATCTGATATGGGGGGGGGGTCACCCTTCTCACTGATCTGATATGGGGGGGGGGTCACCCTTCTCACTGATCTGATATGGGGGGGGGGGGGTCACCCTTCTCACTGATCTGATATGGGGGGGGGGTCACCCTTCTCACTGATATGGGGGGGGGCACCCTTCTCACTGATCTGATATGGGGGGCACCCTTCTCACTGTTCTGATATGGGGGGGCACACTTCTCACTGTTCTGATATATGGGGGGGGGGGGCATGCTTCTTACTGATTTGAAATGCAGGGGGGGGTCACCCTTCTCACTGATCTGATATGGGGGGGTTTATTGCTGTAATTTATGTACACAGGGCTCAGTGTATGGACTGCCATCTGTCTGTCTGATGTAGGGGATCACATGGAGGCCTGCAGATGGGTTCCTGTTATTCACTTTGCTTGTATTGTATCTTTATGAAATAATTACTGGTTTATTTTTTACTACTTTTTTTTTTTTTTCTGCTGGTTACTGAATGTTTGCAAAACATGGTAATTAAATAAAACTGGGTGTGACAATGGTCTAGTACAGCGATGGCGAACCTTGGCACCCCAGATGTTTTGGAACTACATTTCCCATGATGCTCGTGCACGCTGCAGTGTAGTGGAGCATCATGGGAAATGTAGTTCCAAAACATCTGGGGTGGGGGGCAAAATTGTCATTCCTTCCTAGTGCAGCACAAAATAATATTAAAAAAAAAAAAGAAAAATAAAAAGAAAGGTATATCCAGTTGTGCGAGATGGAGGAGGTTGGGCAATGTGTTTAGTTTTTAGGGCGGAGGTCTGCTTTAAAATGAAAAGTGATGCGTGTGTGGCCGTACACTGGCTGCAGGCAGGAGCGAGGAATGTGGGTCATCATTATTCTCTGTATCTCCAGCACAGCGGGAATCCCCAGGAAATCAGCGCAGGATTAGGGGAAGCCCTGCCTGACCGAGTGAGCATCAACACTGTCAGCACTGACACCTCTCCAGTCTTCTCATACAAACTGCAAGTGTCCTACTGGAGGACGTTGTGCGTGTACGTGGGGGGATCCTGACCTCTACAGGTCATGTATGAAGACCTAACCATCCGGCTATCTGCAGATGTAGAATTAAAGGGTTTGTTAACTTTTTAAAAAAATTTGAGAGCACAGCCAATAAAAATGACTGTGCCCTCGAGTCTCCCCAGCGCTGCGCCCTCGAGTCTCCCCAGCGCTGCGCCCTCGAGTCTCCCCAGCGCTGCGCCCTCGAGTCTCCCCAGCGCTGCGCCCTCGAGTCTCCCCAGCGCTGCGCCCTCGAGTCTCCCCAGCGCTGCGCCCTCGAGTCTCCCCAGCGCTGCGCCCTCGAGTCTCCCCAGCGCTGCGCCCTCGAGACTCCCCAGCGCTGCGCCCTCGAGCCTCCCCAGCGCTGCGCCCTCGAGCCTCCCCAGCGCTGCGCCCTCGAGTCTCCCCAGCGCTGCGCCCTCGAGTCTCCCCAGCGCTGCGCCCTCGAGTCTCCCCAGCGCTGCGCCCTCGAGTCTCCCCAGCGCTGCGCCCTCGAGTCTCCCCAGCGCTGCGCCCTCGAGTCTCCCCAGCGCAGCGCCCTCGAGTCTCCCCAGCGCTGCGCCCTCGAGTCTCCCCTGCGCTGCGCCCTCGAGTCTCCCCAGCGCTGCGCCCTCGAGTCTCCCCAGCGCTGCGCCCTCGAGTCTCCCCAGCGCTGCGCCCTCGAGTCTCCCCAGCGCTGCGCCCTCGAGTCTCCCCAGCGCTGCGCCCTCGAGTCTCCCCAGCGCTGCGCCCTCGAGTCTCCCCAGCGCTGCGCCCTCGAGTCTCCCCAGCGCTGCGCCCTCGAGTCTCCCCAGCGCTGCGCCCTCGAGTCTCCCCAGCGCTGCGCCCTCGAGTCTCCCCAGCGCTGCGCCCTCGAGTCTCCCCAGCGCTGCGCCCTCGAGTCTCCCCAGCGCTGCGCCCTCGAGTCTCCCCAGCGCTGCGCCCTCGAGTCTCCCCAGCGCTGCGCCCTCGAGTCTCCCCAGCGCTGCGCCCTCGAGTCTCCCCAGCGCTGCGCCCTCGAGTCTCCCCAGCGCTGCGCCCTCGAGTCTTCCCCCTAGCATTGTATAAAGCATTCTCCAGTTTAGAGATTTGTATTTAAACAGGTGAACTAATCATTGAAAGGTAAGCTTTTTGTTGCAGTGATATGCATTAAAGCCATGCACAGTAGCATGTGAAACAGGGATGTGCGTTGTGGCGCTGTTCATTTTGAATAGTATCCCTGCGTTCCCGGGTAGTGCAGCCCAATGCACTGCAATGCACAGACGTGAACTGCCATATTTGCGGTGAGCTTTGTTAAAGATGGTTCATGTCTATTAAAACCTGTATCTTAGTACCTTCATGTCAAATAGGCTCCCAAAACACAGATTAACCACTTGACCTCTGAAAGGTTTACCCCCCCTTCCTTTCATTTTTTGCAATATGACTGTTATTTTAACTGACAATTGCGCAGTTGTGTAATGCTGTACAGAAATGAAATTTACGTCTTTTTTTCCCACAAATAGAGCTTTCTTTTGGTGGTGATTTGATCACCTCTGCAGTTTTTATTTTTGCGCTATAAACAAAAAAAGACCAACAATTTAGAAAATAAAAACAATTTTTTTACTTTTTGCTAGAAGGAAAAAAAAAAAAAAAAGGAAACAAAAATCGAATTTCTTCGAAACTTGGGCCAATACTGTATGTATTCTGCTACATATTTTTGGTGGAAAAAAAATCACAAGCGTATATTGATTGGTTTGCGCAAAAGTTATAGCGTCTACAAACTATGGGATATGTTTATTTATTTTAATAGTAATGGTGGCGATCAGCGACTAATAGCGGGACTGCAATATTGCGGCAGACGATCTGACACCTTTGACACTTTTTGGGGACCAGTGACA
This sequence comes from Lithobates sylvaticus, assembly GCA_028564925.1. NCBI lineage: Eukaryota > Metazoa > Chordata > Amphibia > Anura > Ranidae > Lithobates > Lithobates sylvaticus. Next base: position 541,719,861 of record CM053028.1, on the reverse strand, counting down.
CTAATACAATAATCAGTGCTAAAAATATGCACTGTCACTGTACTAATGACACTGGCAGGGAAGGGGATAAACATCAGGAACGATCAAAGGGTTATCTATGTGCCTAGCCAGTGTTTGTGTACTGTGTGAGGAGCTTTTACTAGGCTAAGAGATGGAATTTGAGACACAGATTCCATCCCTTCCCTCCTGTCAGAATGGCAATCTGCCTTGTTTACCTTGCCAGAGTGACAGAACGATGATCTGCCTAACGATCAGGAGGTGCCGGCGGACATCGGGTACCATGCACCCACCGATCGGCTTTCGCTGTGTGTAATCGCAGCAGAAGCGAGCCAGCAGCTGAAAATTTACACGGAAGTCTGCAGAGCATTGCAACCGCAACCAGCCTCTGTCCGTCTCCCGTAGCGGGCCTGCAGCCTCTGTCCGTCTCCCGTAGCGGGCCTGCAGCCTCTGTCCTTCTCCCGTAGCGGGCCTGCAGCCTCTGTCCTTCTCCCGTAGCGGGCCTGCAGCCTCTGTCCTTCTCCCGTAGCGGGGCTGCAGCCTCTGTCCGTCTCCCGTAGCGGGCCTGCAGCCTCTGTCCTTCTCCCGTAGCGGGCCAGCAGCCTCTGTCCTTCTCCCGTAGCGGGCCTGCAGCCTCTGTCCGTCTCCCGTAGCGGGCCTGCAGCCTCTGTCCGTCTCCCGTAGCGGGCCTGCAGCCTCTGTCCGTCTCCCGTAGCGGGCCTGCAGCCTCTGTCCGTCTCCCGTAGCGGGCCTGCAGCCTCTGTCCGTCTCCCGTAGCGGGCCTGCAGCCTCTGTCCGTCTCCCGTAGCGGGCCTGCAGCCTCTGTCCTTCTCCCGTAGCGGGCCTGCAGCCTCTGTCCTTCTCCCGTAGCGGGGCTGCAGCCTCTGTCCGTCTCCCGTAGCGGGCCTGCAGCCTCTGTCCTTCTCCCGTAGCGGGCCTGCAGCCTCTGTCCTTCTCCCGTAGCGGGCCTGCAGCCTCTGGCCGTCTCCCGTAGCGGGCCTGCAGCCTCTGGCCGTCTCCCGTAGCGGGCCTGCAGCCTCTGGCCGTCTCCCGTAGCGGGCCTGCAGCCTCTGGCCGTCTCCCGTAGCGGGCCTGCAGCCTCTGGCCGTCTCCCGTAGCGGGCCTGCAGCCTCTGGCCGTCTCCCGTAGCGGGCCTGCAGCCTCTGGCCGTCTCCCGTAGCGGGCCTGCAGCCTCTGGCCGTCTCCCGTAGCGGGCCTGCAGCCTCTGGCCGTCTCCCGTAGCGGGCCTGCAGCCTCTGTCCGTCTCCCGTAGCGGGCCTGCAGCCTCTGTCCGTCTCCCGTAGCGGGCCTGCAGCCTCTGTCCGTCTCCCGTAGCGGGCCTGCAGCCTCTGGCCGTCTCCCGTAGCGGGCCTGCAGCCTCTGTCCGTCTCCCGTAGCGGGCCTGCAGCCTCTGTCCGTCTCCCGTAGCGGGCCTGCAGCCTCTGACCGTCTCCCGTAGCGGGCCTGCAGCCTCTGACCGTCTCCCGTAGCATCACTGAATATTATGTGTGGTCCATTAGTGGTATCTGGTCCAATTTTCATATTCGGATGGTTGGCCTCCATTCTCCTGCACTAAATGGACACCAGCCATATTCTCTATGGGCAGGGGGGCAGATGACAAAAGTAGATTGTTTTTCAGCTGGTTGGAGTTTATCTTTTTTTGTATGACAGGTTCCCTTTAATCACTATTGAAGAGGACATGCATAGGTGACAATCAGACAGCCCAGATCCTTGTCTGATGTCACGTGAGGTCATGTAGCTCTGATATCCATAGGGGGTGTCTTTGCTGGGCAGTGACACCATGACATGTGGCGGTGACTCACATTCATGTGTTTGTATATTTAGGGTTGGTTGGGCACAGCAGAGCCTGCAGGCTGTCGTTGTGAATGGCTGTCCCCGGCCGGACAATGTCCTTCAGTCCTCTTCATCCTTGTGCAGCACCAACCTGTATCTGGTGACTCTCCATGATGTCACAATGTGTCCATTCATCCCCGAGCCCCTGCAGTGTGTCACAATGGACTCCGGACTTGTCTGTCACTGTTATGGACGAGTTTCCATTTGTACACTGAAAGTGACAGAACGTTTCCTTTTTAGAATTGTTTGTGCGGAGTGGGTATTCCATTGAACACACTGGGGCAGGATAGGGTGATGTACAGCTGTCCAGTAAGGGGGGTGGAGTCGCTGCAGCTTTTTTCATGAAACTTCTTTGTTACGTCTCCAATGGGCTGCCAGTGGGGGCTGGTGGTTGCGCATTGGTCTGCCAGTGGGGGCTGGCGGTTGCGCAGTGGGGGCTGGCGGTTGCGCAGTGGGGGCTGGCGGTTGCGCAGTGGGGGCTGGCGGTTGCGCAGCGGTCTGCCAGTGGGGGCTGGCGGTTGCGCAGCGGTCTGCCAGTGGGGGCTGGCGGTTGCGCAGCGATCTGCCAGTGGGGGCTGGCGGTTGCGCAGCGGTCTGCCAGTGGGGGCTGGCGGTTGTGCAGTGGGGGCTGGCGGTTGCGCGGCGGGGGCTGGTGGTTGCGCGGCGGGGGCTGGTGGTTGTGCAGCGGTCTGCCGGCGGGGCCTGGTGGTTGCGCAGCGATCTGCCAGTAAGGGGCTGGTGGTTGCGCAGCGATCTGCCAGTAAGGGGCTGGTGGTTGCGCAGCGATCTGCCAGTGAGGGGCTGGTGGTTGCGCAGCGCGCTGCCAGCGAGGCTGTTGGTTGCGCAGCGCGCTGCCAGCGAGGCTGTTGGTTGCACAGCGCGCTGCCAGCGAGGCTGTTGGTTGCGCAGGGGGCTGCCAGCGAGGCTGTTGGTTGCGCAGCGGGCTGCCAGCGAGGCTGTTGGTTGCGCAGCGGGCTGCCAATGAAGCTGGTGCTTGCGCAGCGGGCTGCCAGTGGGGGCTGGTGGTTGCGCAGCGGGCTGCCAGTGGGGGGCTGGTGGTTGCGCAGCGGTCTGCCAGTGGGGGGCTGGTGGTTGCGCAGCGGACTGCCTGCGGTTGCGCAGCGGGCTGCCAGTGGGGGGCTGGTGGTTGCGCAGCGGGCTGCCAGTGAAGTCACATGGGCAGCTTCCAGAGCTGAAAGGAGCAGGTGCACAGCTCCTGTAGAGGAATCTGTAAGAGTGACAACAGAGGATACACAGAACTGCCAGCTGTTCCGTTGCCACTCTGAATAGGGAAGTTGAGTAAAGTGGCAGGATCATCCCGGCATTTTTTAACAATCGAAGCATGAAAAATGGATAGGTTATACAGAGAAGTAGATAACAACATACTTTTTATATATAATCACCACAATTGATATGTAGGTCTAGTGACACTTTACTGGCACCCCCACGAATCTGCAAACGTGCGTGCCAAACCACATGGTGCCACAGCACTATGCAGCTCGGTGCGCCATGTGTTTGTGAAAGGGTCAGGGACTTCTTTTTTTTTTTAATTTTTTATTTTTTTATCCACGTAGGGCAGCCCATTGAAATGAATAGACTGCTCTACACACAAACGCAGGAAAAACACATGGAAATGCACAATGCTTGGTCGCACCTTATAAGTGTACAAAATGTTGTATTTTTCTTTATTTTTTTTTCTTTAGGGAGGAACAACTGCAATAAAATATCCTTGTGAATATGTTATAAGACCATTATAAAAAATATACGTTCTTCACCTATTGTGTGGACGTGTCGCGTTTTAGTGGAGTGTTGCTTTTAAAGCAGAACTCCGGGCAGAAATTAGAATAAATGTGTAGACCGGTGCTTTCATCCATAATTGAGCAACTTGGGTCTAGTGCATGGAGGAGAACCGCCGATACCTGCGCAGGCTCGGGAACTACATTGTAACGTGTGTGTGTGTATTTATCTATCCTCTTCGAACCGGCTGCTTGCCTGGTTGGATAATGATGGTGGGTTGTGTTTCCTTATCTAACTATCAGTGAGCATTGACCCTCGGCCCCCATCCTCCTCCCAGCCACTGGAAAGAGCTGATTTCTGTTTATTTTGGCTCGGGATCCCCGAGGGCCCGTGTTTCCATTTCTTTTATGTGTGTGCACTGACTGGTGAAGGGATAAATGTGAGTGGTAAGCCAGGGAAATTCAATCGCTTCCTGCGTGTCACCCTGATGACCTGTCCCTTAACTCTCCGGGGCATGCCACTATAATAGAATGTCCTTTTTTAAAACAATGTTGCACTATTCTACCGTTTTTAATAGTATCCGCATCAGAATCCACCCCCCACTTGCATCAGCGTTCCTCTTTACATGGGGGTCCCCATCAGAACCTGTAAGGCAGGTAAAATCTGGTAGAGGGCCAGAGTCCCCCTTTACATGGGAGTCCCCATCAGAAGCTGTAAGGCAGGTAAAATCTGGTAGAGGGCCAGAGTCCCCCTTTACATGGGAGTCCCCATCAGAAGCTGTAAGGCAGGTAAAATCTGGTAGAGGGCCAGAGTCCCCCTTTACATGGGAGTCCCCATCAGAAGCTGTAAGGCAGGTAAAATCTGGTAGAGGGCCATAGTCCACCTTTACATGGGGGTCCCCATCAGAAGCTGTAAGGCAGGTAAAATCTGGTAGAGGGCCATAGTCCACCTTTACATGGGAGTCCCCATCAGAAGCTGTAAGGCAGGTAAAATGTGGTAGAGGGCCATAGTCCACCTTTACATGGGAGTCCCCATCAGAAGCTGTAAGGCAGGTAAAAAAGCTCATAGTCCTGTTTACACCTTGCTTTTGCTTTGCTTCAAAAATGATACCCCATGTGGCTTTAGTGGTGCTTCAAAGCCTCCATAGGAGTCTATGGCGAAGCTCCCACCGAAGGCTCACGGAAGCTCCCACCGAAGGCTCACGGAAGCTCCCACCGAAGGCTCACGGAAGCTCCCACCGAAGGCTCACGGAAGCTCCCACCGAAGCAAGCAAAAGCAAGGTGTAAACAGGACTGTAAGCTAACCATTTTATTTAGTGACAGAAACTTTGACTGGTGTTGTTCAGAGAGCTTTAACAAAGCCTGTCCGAAGCCGTGTTTTTTTCTCCTATTGATGCCAACAATGGGGAACTTTTTCTCCTATTGATGCCAACAATGGGGAACTTTTTCTCCTATTGATGCCAACAATGGGGAACTATTTCTCCTATTGATGCCAACAATGGGGAACTATTTCTCCTATTGATGCCAAGAATGGGGAACTATTTCTCCTATTGATGCCAACAATGGGGGAACTATTTCTCCTATTGACGCCAACAATGGGGAACTATTTCTCCTGTTGACGCCAACAATGGGGAACTATTTCTCCTGTTGACGCCAACAATGGGGAACTATTTCTCCTGTTGACGCCAACAATGGGGAACTATTTCTCCTGTTGACGCCAACAATGGGGAACTATTTCTCCTGTTGACGCCAACAATGGGGAACTATTTCTCCTGTTGACGCCAACAATGGGGAACTATTTCTCCTGTTGACGCCAACAATGGGGAACTATTTCTCCTGTTGACGCCAACAATGGGGAACTATTTCTCCTGTTGACGCCAACAATGGGGAACTATTTCTCCTGTTGACGCCAACAATGGGGAACTATTTCTCCTGTTGACGCCAACAATGGGGAACTATTTCTCCTGTTGACGCCAACAATGGGGAACTATTTCTCCTATTGACGCCAACAATGGGGAACTATTTCTCCTATTGACGCCAACAATGGGGAACTATTTCTCCTATTGACGCCAACAATGGGGAACTATTTCTCCTATTGACGCCAACAATGGGGAACTATTTCTCCTATTGACGCCAACAATGGGGAACTATTTCTCCTATTGACGCCAACAATGGGGAACTATTTCTCCTATTGACGCCAACAATGGGGAACTATTTCTCCTATTGACGCCAACAATGGGGAACTATTTCTCCTATTGACGCCAACAATGGGGAACTATTTCTCCTATTGACGCCAACAATGGGGAACTATTTCTCCTATTGACGCCAACAATGGGGAACTATTTCTCCTATTGACGCCAACAATGGGGAACTATTTCTCCTATTGACGCCAACAATGGGGAACTATTTCTCCTATTGACGCCAACAATGGGGAACTATTTCTCCTATTGACGCCAACAATGGGGAACTATTTCTCCTATTGACGCCAACAATGGGGAACTATTTCTCCTATTGACGCCAACAATGGGGAACTATTTCTCCTATTGACGCCAACAATGGGGAACTATTTCTCCTATTGACGCCAACAATGGGGAACTATTTCTCCTATTGACGCCAACAATGGGGAACTATTTCTCCTATTGACGCCAACAATGGGGAACTTTTTCTCCTATTGACGCCAACAATGGGGAACTTTTTCTCCTATTGACGCCAACAATGGGGAACTTTTTCTCCTATTGACGCCAACAATGGGGAACTTTTTCTCCTATTGACGCCAACAATGGGGAACTTTTTCTCCTATTGACGCCAACAATGGGGAACTTTTTCTCCTATTGACGCCAACAATGGGGAACTTTTTCTCCTATTGATGCCAACAATGGGGAACTTTTTCTCCTATTGATGCCAACAATGGGGAACTTTTTCTCCTATTGATGCCAACAATGGGGAACTTTTTCTCCTATTGATGCCAACAATGGGGAACTATTTCTCCTATTGATGCCAACAATGGGGAATTTTTTTCTCCTATTGATGCCAACAATGGGGAATTTTTTTCTCCTATTGACGCCAACAATGGGGAACTATTTCTCCTATTGACGCCAACAATGGGGAACTATTTCTCCTATTGACGCCAACAATGGGGAACTATTTCTCCTATTGACGCCAACAATGGGGAACTATTTCTCCTGTTGACGCCAACAATGGGGAACTATTTCTCCTGTTGACGCCAACAATGGGGAACTATTTCTCCTGTTGACGCCAACAATGGGGAACTATTTCTCCTGTTGACGCCAACAATGGGGAACTATTTCTCGTATTGATGCCAACAATGGGGAACTATTTCTCGTATTGATGCCAACAATGGGGAACTATTTCTCGTATTGATGCCAACAATGGGGAACTATTTCTCGTATTGATGCCAACAATGGGGAACTATTTCTCCTATTGACGCCAACAATGGGGAACTATTTCTCCTATTGACGCCAACAATGGGGAACTATTTCTCCTATTGACGCCAACAATGGGGAACTATTTCTCAAGTGTGGCCCCTGACATCACCAAAGGGCCACTTCTAATGGACCTATTCCCTCACCCAAAAGCCAAAGGAGTACAGCCACCCATAGAAAGCCGTGGCTGTATACCAGTATACGCCGGAGCTTGCGTATGGGCGTAGACAGTTTGTGAGCATGTTTACACAAGTACTAGCCTATATTCTGAGTACCGCCTTTGTTTTCTATTGGCAGCTGTATGGATTGCTTGTGGCTTCTGGGTGGGGAAGAGTGGCCAAAGTTTGCGTCCTACATCCCCAGGTGCCCATGTTCACGAGACCTTATCGGGAAACCACCTATTTCATTATTACGACAAGTTGTGTGTTTTATTTTATTTTTTATTTTTTCCAGAATCAGACCTGATCAGCCACAATCGGGTATTATTATTTTGAATTCTTCCACATGTGCCCAACTGTTAAGAGGCATGGGAGCCCTAGGTGGTCAAAGGTGTTGCGTGTGCTCCCACGCAGCATTATGGTGGGACTATATGATAAATGTGTGTTTTGGTCTTTTGTTTGTACTTTTTTTTCCCTTCCAGCATTTCCTTTAGTTATGATGTATGTACAAAACCTGTACATGGGCTTTTCTATACATTAGAAAAAATAAAAAAAAAATATGTACTCCTATGGGGGTTCAAAGACTTGTGGAATGTAGCCTGCTGTATTTTCCCACAATGCATTGGAGTGCAGTATGTGGGAGAGAGGCATCTGAAATAAATCAAATCTTGTATAAGCTTTTAAAGCGGTACATAACTGAAAACTAAAATGATAATTTAACACAGCTTACCAGTCATTTAGATGTGGTGGCTGCGGTAGTTTTCTTTCTCTTGGCTTTTTCTCCTCTGCTTTCACTTGGTGGTTCGGCCAGTAACACACCTACAGTATTAGTGAGACACGACTCTGGATGAAGGAGCACAGGGGGGCATCTTTTGGGCAAAAGCATTGTCAGTCCAGGGGGAGAGGCGCGTTAGATGGACTAGCAGATTAAAATACCCTAACACAGTGATGGTGAACCTTGGCACCCCAGATGTATTGGAACTACATTTCCCATGATGCTCATGCACTCTGCAGTGTAGTTGAGAATCCTGGGAAATGTAGTTCCAAAACATCTGGGGTGCCAAGGTTCGCCATCACAGGGTATTTTAATCTGCTAGTCCATCTAACACAAACACAGTGATGGCGAACCTTGGCACCCCAGATGTATTGGAACTACATTTCCCAGGATTCTCAACTACACTGCAGAGTGCATGAGCATCATGGGAAATGTAGTTCCAAAACATCTGGGGTGCCAAGATTCACCATCACTGTGTAAGAGTATTTTAATCTGCTAGTCCATCTAACACAGTGATAGCGAGCCTTGGCACCCCAGATGTTTTGGAACTACATTTCCCACGATGCTCATGCATTCTGCAGTGTAGTTGAGCATCATGGGAAATGTAGTTCCAAAACATCTGGGGTGCCAAGGTTCGCGCCATCACTGCCCTAACACATTGAAGCCAAACCCCCCAGCTAATACTTTATAATCAGTTACAGCAAACAGTTGTTTCCTTTTTTGGGGGGAAAGGTGTTGCATAAATAAAAGCTGACCCTTGTTAGCACCCCCATCAGTAGTGAATGGTTTGTCTCATCCATGTAAACCGATGCATTCTGCTGGAAAGCATGCGCTTTACAAAAACAGACTTGCTGGCCAGATCTTCAGAAAATAGGAGGAAAGCCTGAACAAAGAAAACTATATCTATATCTATATAATATATTCCGCGTTTGCTACTTGCTACATGAGTGGCCAGGGGCGCGAAGACGTCGCGCATGCGCGCGGGAGATGTTTACAGCAGAAGCTCTAAAGGTCTGGTACCGCATGCTGGATCTTCAGCGCGCGTGCGATGTCACTGGCTGCATGCACTCTGAATATCTCCTAAACCAGGGGTAGGCAACCTCGGCCCTCCAGCTGTGGTGAAACTACAAATCACATCATGCCTTTGCCTCTAGGAGTAATGCCTGTGATTGTCAGGGCCTTGCAATGCCTCATGGGACTTGTAGTTTCACCACAGCTGGAGGACCGAGGTTGCCTACCCCTGGTTTAGGAGATATTCAGAGTGCATGCAGCCAGTGACATCGCACGCGCGCTGAAGATCCAGCATACAGTACCAGACCTTGAGGCTGCATTCACACCTTTCAGGCAGAAAATCGCGCGAATTGCGGCGTTTTTTCGCGGCGTTTTTTACCGCGATTTGCGGCGTTTTTTACCGCGTTTTGCCGCGAATTTTGTGCAGAGCAAAAGGTCACCAATGTAAAAAGAATAAAAACGTCCAAATCTGCCCGATTCGCGCGACAAAAAAGGGTCCGGAACTTGTTTGAGCTTCAGGCGTAGGGCTTCAGGCGTTTTGGAGTGGAGATGTGAACCATCTCCATAGAGAATAATGTATTTTTTCCCCTCTAGCTTTTGTAGCTTCAGGCTTCAAGCTACAAAACGCCCAGGTGTGAATGCAGCCTTAGAGCTTATGCTGTAAACCTCTCCCACGCGCATGCGCGACGTCTTCGCGCCCCTGGCCACTCATGTAGCAAACGCGGAATATAAATAAAAAAAAAATATATATATATATATTATTAGGGCTGTTACTGAATAAAATTTTCGTGTTTTGATCGATTTTTATTTATTTATTTTTATTGATTTAATCAACTAATTTAGATTAATTATAGCGCCCATACAGATCCAACTACTTTTAGCTGATCTCCTTGCATTGCAACTCTGCATTAGTCAGTGGTAAATGTTTTATACACTATATACAATCACCCGACACTAGTTAGTTTCCACAATCCATGATTTAACTTCACAGTTCACACAAATACATTTTTAAATTCAAACTGTAGCACTGACGTAAGTTTTTTTCCACAGTAGTGTGACAATCCCTCCACCTCCGGTCTAACTAATCACTCTCACCTTATGGCATGGACCCCTGTGCAAACAGGTGGTCATGCAAGCGGGTATCAAAAGGGTTAACACGGACCATAAACTTCTCTCACGTCTCCTTAGAGCTCAGCAAGGATGCCAGGTCATGGGTAGAAAGAAAAGATCTAAGTGCTCACCGCTTAACCACCTGAGACCCAGGCCAATTCTGACATTTCTCTCCTACATGTAAAATTCCAAATTTTTTTTGCTAGAAAATTACATAGAACCCCCAAAACATTATATATGTTTTTTTTTAGCAAAGACCCTAAAGAATACAATGGCGGTCGTTGCAACTTTTTATCTCGCACGGTATTTGCGCAGCAATTTTTCGAACGCGTTTTTTTCAGAAAAAAAACAGTTTCCTGCTTTAAAAAAAAACAAAACAGTAAAGTTAGCCCAATTTTTTTGCATAATGTGAAAGATGAAGATACGCCGAGTAAATAGATACCAACATGTCACGCTTCAAAATTGCATGCGCTTGTGGAATGGCGCCAAACTTTGGTATTTAAAAATCCCCATAGTCGACGCTTTAAACATTTTTTACTGGTTACAGATTTTGAGTTACAGAGGAGGTCTAGGGCTAGAATTATTGCTCTCGCTCTAACGTTCGTGGCGATACCTCACATGTGTGGTTTGAACACTGTTTTCATATGTGGGCGGGACTTACGTATGCGTTCGCTTCTGCGTACGAGCTCGCGGGGACAGGGCGCTTTAAATTTTTTTTTTTTTCTTTTTATTGTTCATTTTACTTTATTTTTTTAGTTCAACAACTTTAAAAAAAAAAATAAAAATTTGATTACTTTTATTCCTATTACAAGGAATGTAAACATCCCCTTGTAATAGGAATATTACCTGATCGGACCTATTTACAGTGAGATGTGGGGTCAATAAGACCCCACATCTCACCTCTAGGCTGGGAAGCCTAAAATCAAAAAAAAAAAAAAAAAACGATCACCGCTTCCCAGCGGAGGCGGCGCCGTTTTTTGAATGCAGAGGCCGGGCGTGACGTCATAACATCGCGCCCGGCCTCCGAACGATCATAGAGACTTCGGCGACCATCTGGTCCGCCGGAAATCTCTATGATCATCATCCGGTGCCGGCGGATCCCGAGTCCGACTCACCGATGGAAGCGGTGAGTCGGTAGAAGCACCGGAGGGCGGCGGGAGGGGGGGGCGTCCCCTCCCGCCGCCCGTAAGAACGATCAAACGGCGGAACAGCCGCTATGATCGTTCCTATGGTGCAGGGAATCGCCGGCTGAAACCGGCAATATCTGAATGATGTCTGTAGCTACAGGCATCATTCAGATATACCCCTGAGACCAAAAAGACGTCATATGACGTATACTGGGTCTCAGGTGGTTAAGTATAAGATTTAATTTTTGTGCTCAAACACAAACTACTCACATAAAGATGATAAAAACACAGCATGTAAAGCCGACAATTGTGTTAGTTCTGTAGGGAAGCAGCGGGTGACATCATGCGTAGCTCCTCCCCCCGTACGCGTTACATTCAATCAGAACTTCGACGTCACCGGACTCCTCCCCCCGTCTCTTCGTTAGCAGACGGAGGCACTTGGGGAAGGGGGGAGGAGTCCGGCGACGTTGATGTCCGTGACGTCACCGGATCTCCGCCGGAACTCCCTGAAGACCCGGAAGCCGGCGGAGAGGTGAGTACCGATCAAAAGAATTTTGATCGATCAAAAAAATTAACGATTAATTGAGGATTTAATCTTTAATTTCCTTAATCATGGCTGGTGGGAGGGGCCAGCAGGCTTCTGTGCATAGTTTCCTGAAAACATTGCAGCAACCGGTCCCAGTACTCCTCTCCAGAGTCCACAGTCCTGATGCAAGCAGCAGTCTTGGCTGTTATTGATGGGGGGAGGTCTGGAGATGTTCCTAGGCAGGCTGTATTTGCATAGGTAACGCCCACGTGTCATGCTGAGCCTCCGTGATTAAAAGGCCTGAAATCTAAAGAAAGGAGTGAGCCAGGGACAGTCAGACTGGGAAGGAAAGAGCTTATCCCATGCTGGACGTCCTCCAGCCAGGAATTGAGGCAGAGTCTATCTGACTTGCTGCAGCTTCTAATGCACAATGTGAGAAGCTCACAGTGTGCAGTGAAATCAGAGTAAGCCATTTCAGTCCAGGAGGGGATCTTGTACAACTGCAAGAGTGAAGCCGCAAGTCAGCTTTAGTCATCCTCTTGTATTCTCTGAAATCTTGGCGGCTCGTTGTCTGCAGATTATTACCGGTTGGTATCTGGGGAGTTGGAGGGAATGACTGTCACTCTGATGAAAGCTGCCTGCATAGATAATGAGGTCTGATGGCTGCTGACTGACATAGTCCTTGTAGTACAGTGATAGCAGATGCTATTCTCGGGACTCATTAGCTGCAGAGAGTTCCTAGTGAGGACCTGGGATGTAGCTCATTATTATAATTACATAGTGTCAGCAAATACAAATCTTTTATAGTATATATTATCATTCCCACATATTATCCAGACACACTCATTGCGGATGGTGAGACATATATCGTGTCTGCAGTATCTGACCATCTCCTGTATCGTGTCTGCAGTATCTGACCATCTCCTGTATCGTGTCTGCAGTATCTGACCATCTCCTGTATCGTGTCTGCAGTATCTGACCATCTCCTGTATCGTGTCTGCAGTATCTGACCATCTCCTGTATCGTGTCTGCAGTATCTGACCATCTCCTGTATCGTGTCTGCAGTATCTGACCATCTCCTGTATCGTGTCTGCAGTATCTGACCATCTCCTGTATCGTGTCTGCAGTATCTGACCATCTCCTGTATCGTGTCTGCAGTCTCTGACCATCTCCTGTATCGTGTCTGCAGTCTCTGACCATCTCCTGTATCATGTCTGCAGTCTCTGAGCATCTCGTGTGTCGTGTCTGCAGTCTGACCATCTCCTGTATCGTGTCTGCAGTCTGACCATCTCCTGTATCGTGTCTGCAGTCTGACCATCTCCTGTATCGTGTCTGCAGTCTGACCATCTCCTGTATCGTGTCTGCAGTCTGACCATCTCCTGTATCATGTCTGCAGTCTCTGACCATCTCCTGTATCATGTCTGCAGTCTGACCATCTCCTGTATCATGTCTGCAGTCTCTGACCATCTCCTGTATCATGTCTGCAGTCTGACCATCTCCTGTATCATGTCTGCAGTCTGACCATCTCCTGTATCATGTCTGCAGTCTCTGACCATCTCCTGTATCATGTCTGCAGTCTCTGACCATCTCCTGTATCGTGTCTGCAGTCTCTGACCATCTCCTGTATCGTGTCTGCAGTCTCTGACCATCTCCTGTATCGTGTCTGCAGTCTCTGACCATCTCCTGTATCGTGTCTGCAGTCTGACCATCTCCTGTATCGTGTCTGCAGTCTCTGACCATCTCCTGTATCGTGTCTGCAGTCTCTGACCATCTCCTGTATCGTGTCTGCAGTCTGACCATCTCCTGTGTCGTGTCTGCAGTCTCTGACCATCTCGTGTGTCGTGTCAGCAGTCTCTGACCGTCTCCTGTGTCGTGTCTGCAGTCTCTGACCGTCTCCTGTGTCGTGTCTGCAGTCTCTGACCGTCTCCTGTGTCGTGTCTGCAGTCTCTGACCGTCTCCTGTGTCGTGTCTGCAGTCTCTGACCGTCTCCTGTGTCGTGTCTGCAGTCTCTGACCGTCTCCTGTGTCGTGTCTGCAGTCTCTGACCGTCTCGTGTGTCGGGTCTGCAGTCTCTGACCGTCTCGTGTGTCGTGTCTGCAGTCTCTGACCGTCTCGTGTGTCGTGTCTGCAGTCTCTGACCGTCTCGTGTGTCGCGTCTGCAGTCTCTGACCGTCTCGTGTGTCGCGTCTGCAGTCTCTGACCGTCTCGTGTGTCGCGTCTGCAGTCTCTGACCGTCTCGTGTGTCGTGTCTGCAGTCTCTGACCGTCTCGTGTGTCGTGTCTGCAGTCTCTGACCGTCTCGTGTGTCGTGTCTGCAGTCTCTGACCGTCTCGTGTGTCGTGTCTGCAGTCTCTGACCGTCTCGTGTGTCGTGTCTGCAGTCTCTGACCGTCTCGTGTGTCGTGTCTGCAGTCTCTGACCGTCTCGTGTGTCGTGTCTGCAGTCTCTGACCGTCTCGTGTCTGCAGTCTCTGACCGTCTCGTGTCTGCAGTCTCTGACCGTCTCGTGTCTGCAGTCTCTGACCGTCTCGTGTCTGCAGTCTCTGACCGTCTCGTGTCTGCAGTCTCTGACCGTCTCGTGTCTGCAGTCTCTGACCGTCTCGTGTCTGCAGTCTCTGACCGTCTCGTGTCTGCAGTCTCTGACCGTCTCGTGTCTGCAGTCTCTGACCGTCTCGTGTCTGCAGTCTCTGACCGTCTCGTGTCTGCAGTCTCTGACCGTCTCGTGTCTGCAGTCTCTGACCGTCTCGTGTCTGCAGTCTCTGACCGTCTCGTGTCTGCAGTCTCTGACCGTCTCGTGTCTGCAGTCTCTGACCGTCTCGTGTCTGCAGTCTCTGACCGTCTCGTGTCTGCAGTCTCTGACCGTCTCGTGTCTGCAGTCTCTGACCGTCTCGTGTCTGCAGTCTCTGACCGTCTCGTGTCTGCAGTCTCTGACCGTCTCGTGTCTGCAGTCTCTGACCGTCTCGTGTCTGCAGTCTCCGACCGTCTCGTGTCTGCAGTCTCCGACCGTCTCGTGTCTGCAGTCTCTGACCGTCTCGTGTCTGCAGTCTCTGACCGTCTCCTGTGTCGTGTCTGCAGTCTCTGACCGTCTCCTGTGTCGTGTCTGCAGTCTCTGACCGTCTCCTGTGTCGTGTCTGCAGTCTCTGACCGTCTCCTGTATGGTGTCTGCAGTCTGACAGTTTTCCTTAACATTACATATACTAAATTTTATGTGCAGTCCTTTGGTGATGTCACATCTGAGGCCCTGTGTATCCTGAAAACTCAGTTATATGTTGGTGCGCTCCTCTGTACACATGTCACTCCTGTAGGTGATCACTAAGGCCCCTTTCACACTGGGGCGGTGATCCGCGGTGACGGTAAAGCAGCGCTATATTTAGCGCTGCTTTACCGTCGTTTTCACCGCGGTTTTCGGCCGCTCGCGGTGCGGTTTTTACCCCCCGCGAGCGGCCGAAAAAGGGTTAAACACCCCCCCGCAGAGCGCCGCCGTAGCCGCGGTATTGCCGCGGTAACCGCGGTATTGCCGCGGTTTTACGGCGGTCTCCCATTGTAATCAATGGGAAGGAGCGGTATAGGAGCGGTGAACACACCGCTCCTATCCCGCTCCAAAGATGCTGCTAGCAGGACTTTTTTTGTCATCCTGCTAGCGCACCGCTCCAGTGTGAAAGCCCGCCGGCTTTCACACTGGAGTGAATGGGGCAGGATTTTTTCATGCGGTGAACAGGCGCTATTTTTAGCGCTGCACCGCATGAAAAACGCCCCAGTGTGAAAGGGGCCTAAGCGGTGACCTTTTGCCATATTAGAATTATTAGCCGGGATTAGACCGATCAGAGGACTCGGCAGCTTTGATGGTGATCACACCCAGCACCCTGTATACCTGTCATATCATATGATGTTCACTGACTGGGAATATCACCCTGTACAGTGCCTTGAAATAGTATTCATACCCCCTTGAAATTTTCCACATTTTGTCATGTTACAACCAAAAAACATAAATGTATCTTATTGGGATTTTATGTGATAGACCAACACAAAGTGGCACATAATTGTGAAGTGGAAGGAAAAATGATAAATGGTTTTCAATTTTTTTATTTTTTTTATTACCAATATGTGAAAAGTGTGTGGGGTACATTTGTATGGCGCCCCCCGGAGTCCATACTTTGTAGAACCTCCTTTCTCTGCAATTACAGCTGCAAGTCTTTTTGGGGATGTCTCTACCAGCTTTGCACATCTAGAGAGGGACATTTTTGCCCATTCTTCATTGCAAAATATCTCAAGCTCTGTCCAATTGGATGGAGAGCGTCTGAACAGCAATTTTCAAGTGCTTGTCACAGATTGTCAATTGGATTTAGATCTGGACTTAGACTGGGCCATTCTAACACATGAATATGCTTTGATCTAAACCATTCCATTGTAGCTCTGGCTGTATGTTTAGGGTCGTTGTCCTGCTGGAAGGTGAAACTTCACCCCGGTCTCAAGTCTTTTGCACACTCTAACAGGTTTTCTTCTAAGATTGTCCTGTATTTGGCTCCATCCATCTTCCCATCAACTCTGACCAGCTTCCCTGTCCCTGCTGAAGAAAAATTTATGTTTTTTGTTTGTAACGTGACAAAATGTGGAAAATGTCAAGGGGTATGAATACTTTTTCAAGGCACTGTATACTTGTGGAGACACAAAGCAAAATGATTGGCCATCCGTTTGGGAACTTCTGTCCTCCAACACAATCCGGGGTTCTCAGATCTCCAGATTATGGAGATCACTGGGGCCAACATTTCTGCTTAAAGCGGAAGTAAACCCATCGATTTAACAGTTTAAAAAAAAAAAAAAAAAGCATGCCGGGAATGCTAACTGCACAATGAGTGTACTCTCAACCAAACAGTCAAACCATCCAATGGCTGGTGTCATAACGGATCACATGTGCAGCACCGTGGCAGTTGAAGATTGAACAGAGGCCAAGATGGCAGCTTCCTTGGCTGCAAACGATAGGAGGGTTTACTTCCACTTTAACTAATTATCCAATACTGAGTGACTATTTTGCTAGTTATCCTATCCATACTGGGTTATTATTGATTGGTTATCCTGTTGTATATTGAGTGGTTGCATTGATTCCCGGTCTCGTACTGGGCCATTGCATTGCACGCCCGGTCTCGTACTGGGCCATTGCATTGCACGCCCGGTCTCGTACTGGGCCATTGCATTGCACGCCCGGTCTCGCACTGGGCCATTGCATTGCACGCCCGGTCTCGCACTGGGCGATCAATTGGATACTTTGTTCCATATTCGGCAATTGCATGTCTATCCGGTCTCGTACTCCGGGATTGGTTACCCTCTCCCATACTGGGTGAATATAGATTGGTTTTCCATCCTGTAGCAGATAAAGGGTGCAGCCTCAGTGATCACATTGTAGGATGGAGCCGGCTCGGTGTCACAGCTGGGAGAAGGACAATGAAGATGAACATCTATCTGACACTTCCACTTCTGTTCTCTCCCAGCCGAGTCACCTAATGAGCCGTCATCTGACATCGGGCTGCACACAGCTTTGTTTGTGGTATTTTGTTGAATCGGGCAAATTGGATGATTAACATCTGCTCACCACCGTACGTCATTCCTGAGCAAACCGATCCGGGGACTAGAAATCTCAGCTAGCCAGAGACCAGCACATTCTGTATAGGTGGATAGGTGACCAGATCGGTGTGTTATGTCTATAAATAATCCTGTGTAGTTTAAGTATTATAGCGTTTAGTAATAGTTAGAACATGTACTCTGGGTGTATTTATCAACGATGCATCACCTACAATAAACACCTAAATTATGCCGATTAAATCCGGAACCTGGGAATGACACACTTAAAGGTCCACTTGTAGGTTTAAAGGCACAGTCCACCTTTTTGTGTCCAAGTTTCATCTTACACAAAGATTGAGACATCTCTATCTGTAAAACAATAGCAGTGTATAGCCCCCCTCCTCCCGCACGGGGTGCTTCCCCCCCCATAAACCATCCTGTTGTTGTTTAAATCTGAATAAGAAGACTTCAAGTCCCATCGACCACCCCAGGAGAGTGACTCAGATCATGCCGACGCAAGTGTAGTGACATCTCCACATTTGTAGTCCTATGGTTTTCTTTCTCCAGCACCATACCAGAAGGTCCGTACCTTCATACGGAACCTGGGGCTCGGATATGAACCGTGCAGGAGCTTGTGCATATCACCTCCTGATCACGGTTGCAATTCTCTGCATTGGAATGAGGATTCCCTCGCAATTCATACCAGGCCCTTCGGGTCCCATATGGGTTTTAAATGGGAAACCCATGCAAAATATAAGCAAAAAAAAAAAAACACAAGGTCTTCCGAAAAATCTATACTAGACCCATATTTGAGCATGCAGCCCAACTGGCCAGTAAGGGGGGGGGGGAACATGCCCCCCTCCTTTTCTGGACCATACCAAGCCACAAGTCTTCAATGGTGGATGGGTGGGCCAACCTCCCTGGCAAAGCCTTGTGTATCCATGTTAATGAGGACAAGGGTCCAGTGGCGGCTGGTGCTCAAATTTTTTTTTGGGGGGGGGGGGGCGCAAAACAAACAGCCTCACTGTGCCATCAAAGATGTATTCGCTTCCCTAACACAATACTGTGTAAGCAGCGAACGCAAAGCATTGCGCCCGCTGTTTACACTTATGGAAGCCTATTAGAGCACACCGCTCTAATCAGGTCCCCTATTAGAGCTTACAGCTCTAATAGGGCGCTTCCAGAAACACCCCCCCCCGCTGTAATTCAGATGCCCGGCGCCCGACAAGGGGCCGGACACCTGAATAGGGGGCGGCAGGGGTGACAATAGATAGATTCATGCATTGCATGAATCTATCTATTGGTGATAGAGCGGTGCAGGAGAGGGGGGGAGACAGGATACCCCCAGCTGTGCTGCCCCGGGTGCCAGGTCACTGATTCTAGTCGCCAATGCGACCTGGCAAACAGGGTTTGTCGAGCACTGGACTATGGCCTAATGCATCTTGGACCTATGTAACTGTTTATACCACACCTGGCTGATGTCCCCTAGAAGCTGGAAATCACTACTCCAGTAATCTCCACTTGCTTCCGAGTCCCGTGCTGAGCAGCAGGCTTGATGTATTGTGAACAATATTTTCTGAATGAATGCAAAGCGTTCTCTGATTGGATGAGGTGGGTGGAGACTGTGACGTCACTGCCCCACTTCTCCACCTTGTCCAGTCAGAGAAAACGTTGCATTCATTCAGAAACTATTCAAAGCACTCTTTGAATGGTGGCTGTGCTGAGTGGCCGATCTTCTGTGTTCAGTAAGAAGGAGTGCAGCCCCTTGGGGACCTGAAAGCTGGTGGAGATCACTGAAGTAGCGGTGTCCACAGTTGGGAAAATAAATAATATTTGATCCCCTGCAGGTTTTGCAAGTTTGCCCACCTTTAAAATCATAGACCATTTATTATTTAACATACACCTATGATAAAAAAAGAATGAAGACAGAATATCAACCAAAAATTCAGAAAAAAACACGTGTTCTTTAGGGTCATAGTCAGCATTTTTCTTCTTTCAAACATGGCTAGTCGAGTTAAAGAGGAAGTAAACCCTGATGGGTTTACTTCCTCTTTGTTTTCCTGCAAAGGTAAAGCGTAATGGACTACTATGTACGGAGCCTCCATCTTCTTGGTGGGTCTCGCTGCTCCGGTGCTGTCATTCCACGGAGCCGCGATGATGTCACTCCGCGCATGCGCACTGGAGCGGCCACTCGCGGCATATCGCCGCTGACAGCGGCGCGCCGCTGGCTACGGAGCATGCGCCGTAGACGGTGATGCCTGTCTTTTGGCAAATATCTCCTAAACCATGTAGGTTTAGGAGATATTTCTTGGACCTACAGGTAAGCCTTAATCTATGCTTACCTGTAGGTCAAAGTGGTCTGTAAGGGTTTACAACCACTTTAATGCCAATGAGCTCAAGTGTGGTCCCACCTGACCACAGCACTTTCTCCCAATCCTTCTCTGAATCATTTAGATATTCAATGGCAAACTTCAGAGGGGCCTGTTCATGTGCCTTCTTGAGGAGGGGGACCTTGCGGGTGCTGCAGGATTTCAATCCATGGCGTCGTATTATGTTACCAATGGTTTGTTTGGTGACTGGTCCCAACAGCTTATAGATCATTCACAAGCTTCTCCTGTGTAGTTCTGGGCTGATCTCTCACTTTTCTCATGACCATCTTTGTCCCATGAGGTGAAATCGTGCATGGAGCTCCAGACCGAGAGCGATTGATGGTCATTTTGTATTTCTTACATTTGCGAATAATCGCTCCAACAGTTGTCTCCTTCTCACCAAGCTTCTTGATGATGGTCTTGTAGCTCATTCCAGCCTTGTGCAGGTCTACAATCTTCTCCCTGACGTCCTTTGACAGCTCTTTGCTCTTGCCCATGATGGTGAGGTTTGAATAGATTCCATATTTTACCAAAAAAGGCTTTTGAATTTTTCTTGGAGTGCGGCCGTTCAGAGTCCTTAATTTGCATCTTCATCAGAGGTTTGAATAGAAGAGAGAGATTCTGTGGACAAGTGTCTTATACACATGAGTTGTCATTAGGAACCCCTTCTTAAAGCGGAAGTAAACCCATCCGTTTAACGGTTTCATATAACCGTTGCATTCCCGGCATGCCGGGAATGTAACTGTCACATTGGTTGTGCTCTCAACCAAACTTTCAAACCACCCAATGGCTGGAGTCATAACTGATCACATGTGCAGCATCATGGCAGTTGAAGATCAAACAGAGGCCAAGATGGCAGCTTCCTTGACTGAAAACGATAGGAGGGTTTACTTCCACTTTAAATTGACAGGATTAATCTGTGCACCACATAAACACATACTGTAGCCAGTCTGTGGGAGCCAGAATTATTGTTGGTTGATAGGGGATCAAATACTTATTTTACTAATTGAACTGCAACTCAGTTTATAACATTTGTATCATGTGTGTGTTTTTTTTTTTTTTTTCTGAATGTTTCCCCACTGTATATGGCAGTGATGGTGCACCTTGGCACCCCAGATGTTTTGGAACTACATTTCCCATGATGCTCAACTACACTTCAGAGTTCATGAGCATCATGGGAAATGTAGTTCCAAAACATATGGGGTGCCAGGGTTTGCCATCAGGGGTATATGGTATTTATCTGTATAGTGATTTTCAGTTTCCAGGGGCATCAGCCAGATATGGTATATACCAGCCCTCATTAAATGGCGGACCACGGTCCGCACACAAACCAGGTGACGCTCAAGTCTGGATCCTCAGCCCACCATTTTGCAGCTGGGTCCCCGCTGCACAGCATTCATTGGTTGCTAGGACCACCGGTGTCTAATGAGCCATTGATGTCATGTGTGCCCTGCCCCTTGCAGCAAGCTTATCTGCCAAGCTTACACACCCTGCTGCATGCTTTTTCTCCCTGCCTGCCTGGCTACAGGGAAATATGCATCATGCACACTGTTAACTTTGGTGGGCTCTACCAACCTATAGGTGCACGCTGATGGGTCAACTGATTCATAAGGATACTCTGAGGGACACATCTAAATTAAAGGGGCACTCTGATGGGGGCACCTGATGTAAGGTGGCACTCTGATACTACAAACTTAAGATTTGGGAATTTGGCTGGAAGAAAATTTTAGTGACCAGTCACTGACCACCCTCCTTTGAATTTTAATTCAATACCCCTGGTATATACATAGTTACAGTGGTCCAAGCTGGAACAATGTTCCTATGTAAAAATATCCATACCTGGAATTCGGCTTTACATGGAGAGCTGCGTCATGGGATCCCGATCCAACCCTGACCTTGACTTGGAGTACAGGGACGAAGCAGTATATGTCCGCTCCATGGAGGAAATTTCATACTGAATAGTTTTGCAGTTGTTGGGTCGTGATGATGGATGTGGTCAGGTTGTGGCTTATTCGAAACCCAGTGCAGATTTTAAAAAGGGAAAGACTATTTGCAACCACTTGGATCCCACTTTAGACCAGTAAAGGGTTGGTTCTGATTGGTTGGTATGGATGGATTAGTTCTTGGTGTGTTCGTCGTCTTCGTCCGTCGTCGTTTTTCTTCTTCGTCCGTCGTCGTCGTCCGTCGTCGTTGTCTTCTTCTTCTCCTTCGTCCTTCGTCGTTGTCTTCTTCTTCTCCTTCGTCCGTCGTCGTTGTCGTCTTCTTCGTCCGTCGTCGTTGTTGTCTTCTTCTTCTTCTTCGTCCGTGGTCGTTGTCTTCTTCTTCGTCCGTCGTCTTTGTCTTCTTCTTCGTCCGTCGTCGTTGTCTTCTTCTCCTTCGTCCGTCGTCGTTGTCGTCTTCTTCTCCTTCTTCGTCTTCTTCTTCTTCTTCTCCTTCGTCCGTCGTCGTTGTCTTCTTCTTCTCCTTCGTCCGTCGTCGTTGTCTTCTTCTTCTCCTTCGTCCGTCGTCGTTGTCTTCTTCTTCTCCTTCGTCCGTCGTCGTTGTCTTCTTCTTCTCCTTCGTCCGTCGTCGTTGTCTTCTTCTTCTCCTTCGTCCGTCGTCGTTGTCTTCTTCTTCTCCTTCGTCCGTCGTCGTTGTCTATTTCTTCTCCTTCGTCCGTCGTCGTCTTCTTCTTATTTGCCCTTCGTCCATCGTCGTCTTCTTCTTCGCTACCATGTTGTCAGACTCCATAAAGGTAAATTCAGGGTCTCAGCTCAAAGTTCTGCATTACAGTGAGCATTGTTGCACCTTGATAGTGGATGAGGAGCTCAATAGTGCTGTTGTGTACTGTGTGTGTACCTTCCAGTTCATCTACCCTGATAACACTATTGGAGATCACATTACGGCAGAGTGCAATGCATCCTGAAAGTCCACCAAGGTATGCTCACCCAGCCACACTCACCATTACCACACTGGGCAAGCTCCACTGTCAGACGGTGTCAGAGCTTACCCAAGTGGATGACATCACTGCCCCGCCTCACATTTGGGCTTGGTGATTGGATGTTCAGGCCCAAGCACTGTCACATGGGGGAGCTCTCCACACCCTTAAGTTATGTTCTATTAGCGTGAACTAGATTTGAACCCTACACTGGATAACATTTAATATGTCATAATTGGCTGAACGCCAGGCTAAACAAATCTACAGTAGATCTGTGCAGTAATCCAGTGTAGCGCTACACCCGCAGGAGCCGCTGGTAATTTCGCCCACTCATAGCATACACAGCTGGGCGAACAGCATTTTTGGCATTCTTCCTCTTACTCAAATATCGGTCTAGGGATTTCTTTTAGGGATTTATTAGAAAAGTAATTTGGACAGGGATGGGGAGAATGGGATAACCCGGAACTGTAGAACATCTCGGACTACTCGCCTTGTGACTGTTCTCTACAATAATGCAGGCTGTATTGTGCAACCTCTGGCTGTACTGTACTCTACTGGCTGTCTTGCACAACTCCTGGCTGTACTGAGTAAATTTCTAAGTAGTATTGCACGCTCAGGGCTGCACTGCACTTGGTTGGGGAGATTAGACCACCGCACAGTCACTTCTCCTCTGTATAGCAGGATCAGTTACTTGCTCAGTCCCAGAATAGTTGGACTTCCTCTCTCCAACTCCCTTCTGCCTCTGGACACAGCTCTCTATGGTAGGCCCCCCAGCTAATAAGCCTAGTTGGGATCTCTCTCTCTCTCTCTCTCTCTCTCTCTCTCTCTCTCTCTCTCTCTCTCTCTCTCTCTCTCTCTCTCTCTCTCTCTCTCTCTCTCTCTCTCTCTCTCTCTCTCTCTCTCTCTCTCTCTCTCTCTCTCTCTCTCCCCCCCCAGGGGCAGAAACGCTGTACAGGGGGTCCCATCTTGAAGGACTGGACCCAGGAACTCTGCACCCTGGCTGCCAGACCTTACAATATTTATAGGTCCCCCCTCCACCTTCTGGGCAAACCTCCCCAGGAATTGGCTGGAGTGCCATAAATATATTTGGGCTTCCTATCCTACAGTCCCTCCTTCTATACTCCTGGAAGTCTCTAGAAGATGGGGAGCAGCAGAACAGCAGCCTACGAGAGTCCTGAAACAAAGACCATTCACTGCTGCGCTACCTCCTTCTGCAGGGTGGCTGGTCTTGTCTCCTCCCTCTCCTGTAGTTTTCAGTAGTGGGTGGAGCCTAACGGGCCCCTCCCACAGCTCTGTCATCTGCACAGGCTATGCACATGATGTTGTCACTGCTACCTTTATAAGGTAATATCTGGGTCGGCAAAAACATTTGGTACAGACAAATTTATATGGAATCTCTTGGGCCTGGAGTTCAGGTGTATGAAATTACTGTGTATGTGTTGGAGATATGTGAGGATGATTGTGGGCATAAATTACAAGGAGTGCATCGTGAATTTTATTGTGAAAGGAATCCCTTATGCCTGAGGGCTGTAGATGATAAACAAATCGTAATATATTAATGGGTTAGAACTGCGTATTTGGCACAAGGTGTCTGACATCCAATGCTTCAGCATGTCTGTGGTATGCATTATTTATGCAGAGAAAGCCAGGTCCAACCAAAGAGACAACTTCACACTGACTCTGCTGCTGAACCCGCAGTCTTCTTAAAGTGATTGTAAACGATCACCTTGTAAAACAACCCGTTGAAATGAAACGCAAAACATTTGTGTATAAATATAAAAAAACATTTTAAATACAGTTTTTTATTTATTTTTTCTCTTTTTTTATTTATTTTTTCTCTTTTTTATTTATTTTTTCTCTTTTTTATAAGTGATCACATTACCTCTGTTCTAAATTGCATAACAAATGGGAAAGGAGAAACTGCAGCACATTGATCTTTCCAATTAATGGCTGAGTAGGGGGGGAGGGGGGTGCGCTCATTAGGACAAGTCTGATGGTATGGGTCTAGTCACCAGTGTTGCTATGGGTCTTGTTGCAAATGATCTATTCCTCATTACTGCCTTTTTCTGCACTGTGTTGCTATGTGGAGGCGGCCATCTTGGTGGAGACAGAACTTTGCTTCCGTGTGTCTGTCAGAGCTGCCTCTCGCTTACTGCTGGCCTAATGGGTGTAGGGATAAACAAAAAGCAGTACGGGTGGTCTGATGATAGGTGCAGGAAAAATGAAAAAAGTAGTGGAGGTGAATTGATGATGGGTGGAGGAATATTCAAAAAGCGGTGTACGAATAATCAAGAAGTAGGAAGAACATAGAGAAAGCACAGATCCACAGAATGGGTGAAGCAGAAGCTGGGAGATCCTTGCACTGCAGGTCCTCAGGTACAGCTTCCTCTCAAGCAAAGAGAACCGTGAACAACACTGTAGTGACATCACCAAACCTCACTCTGAATTCCATGAAGCTACCAAGTTTGTATACCGGGAGATACTTGTACTGCAGGTCTTCAGGTACAGCTTCCTCTCTAGCAATGAGCAGCACTGTAGTGACATCACCAAATTTCCTGAAGCTACCAAGTTTGGAAGCAGGGAGATCCTTGCACTGTAGGTCCTCAGGTACAGCTTCCTCTCCAGCAAAGAGAACCGTGAGCAACACTGTAGTGACATCACCAAATTTCCTGAAGCTACCAGGTTTGGAAGCAGGGAGATCCTTGCACTGCAGGTCCTCAGGTACAGCTTCCTCTCCAGCAAGAAGAACTGTGAGCAACACTGTAGTGACGTCGCCAACCCTCACTCCAAATTCCCTGAAGCTACCAAGTTTGGATACAGGGAGATACTTGTACTGCAGGTCCTCAGGTACAGCTTCCTCTCCAGCAAAGAGAACCGTGAACAACACTGTAGTGACATTACCAAACCTCACTCTGAATTCCATGAAGCTACCAAGTTTGTATACCGGGAGATACTTGTACTGCAGGTCTTCAGGTACAGCTTCCTCTCTAGCAATGAGCAGCGCTGTAGTGACATCACCAAATTTCCTGAAGCTACCAGGTTTGGAAGCAGGGAGATCCTTGCACTGCAGGTCCTCAGGTACAGCTTCCTCTCCAGCAAGAAGAACCCTGAGCAACACTGTAGTGATGTCGCCAACCCTCACTCCAAATTCCCTGAAGCTACCAAGTTTGGATACAGGGAGATACTTGTACTGCAGGTCCTCAGGTACAGCTCCCTCTCCAGCAAAGAGAACAGTGAGCCGCACAGTAGTGATATCACCAAATCTCACTCCAAATCTGGTGAGGTCAGAGGCAGCAGTGCCATAGATGATCTAATGCCGCAGATGTACAGCTATGAGTCTACAGAACAGGAGTGCCTAGGCACAGGAAGTGCACTGCTATTTTAAGGAGGATTTCAAGTCTACGTTCATTTTGGATACTGCTCAGGCACAATGAACATTTCTAGGTTTTCCCTATAACCATGCATATCCCCACTTTTTGAGTTCAAGTCCACTTTTTTGTTGAAGATCACAAATCATGGGATTCACAAACCTATTTGTAGACTCCACAACATGCCTGTCTTTTGATACCATTATAAGTGTGATCTCCTGATTGATTAACTTTAATGAATGAGCCTACCACACCAGGCACCGCCTACACGCCACAGGCAATGTTCCTGAAAAACTATCTGTAATGTAAAGCCAATCCTTTCTAGACACCTGCAGGTTGAAGGAGAACATTTTTAGAAATTTTTAGTCTGAATATTATTTATTGCTTAAAGCGGGGCTCCACTGCCCTGTGACGTGTTTTTTTTTTTATTTTTTTTTCCAATGGTCATTAATAAAGAAATTAATTTGTAATTGAGTAACTCGCCTGTCCTGTTTTTAGCACTTGTGCCTTTCGTTTTTTATCTTCTAAAAATTCTCGGTTCGTTCTCCATCTTGCCTGTGGGCATGTGAAACCTCCAGGCATACTCTTCCTGGATTTCATTGACGCCCATTCATTGTAATCTTGCGCATGCGCAGTACCTGGTCAGTATTACCATATTGCCATTCCTAACAATGACGGTTTTTGAAACTCCCACCGAACGTGACTGTCGTGATGACGTCGCGTTCGGTTTCAAGTCTCGCGCTATCTCGGGCCCGGCTGCCGCACTGACTCCTGGGAGCTATGCCACAAGCTCCCAGGAGACAGTGCGGGCTAGGGAATATTACGAAATAGCCGTAATATCCCCGCCCATATCCGAGAGAAGGAGAACCGGAAGTGATGGATGGCAAGAAGAAATCAACAAAAGGTAAGTAAAAAAAAAATACCTACCGTTTCGGATCGAGGAAGGTGAGTATAATATTTTAGATCTAAGTCTTATAATCGGGTGGAGCCCCGCTTTAATGAGTTCTTTACTGTTGAAGGCTGTTAAGTTGTGCTAATGATTTTATATTGTACCTTATGTCTCAGTGAGCATAGACAACCATAGGAGGTGGCGTTGGAGGTATAGACACCTCCCAGTCCTTGTTTAAAAAAAAAAGTTTATTTCCAAGAGTACCTGAGTACCCCAAATATTGGGGATGCATTTTGGAAACGGTGAGCAGATCTCTCCTGATTCCCTACGGCCTACCGTTTTTACTACGTTATTGGCTGCTAAGGGTGATGGCTATCATTGCTACCACATAGGGAGCTGAGATACAATGTGACCATCTTGGAGAACACTAGATGGAATTGGCAAATATGCTCCTCAGCTCCATCTAGTGGCTGTAATGCCAGATTTTACTACTGCACATAATAAAAGAACATTCGTTCAGAAGAGTAGGGGGGTGACGGTGCAGGGACTTTAGTAGAACTATAGGCAAAAGATTTTTTTTTAATTTTTGGATAGAGTATTATAACCGCTTTTTATTTTTTTATTTATTTTTTGCCATCTGTGTCCTATTTCCGAAATTTCCCTTCACTTCCTGTCCCATAGCCAAACCGGAAATGAGAGGAAACTACAACATTGTGACGAAACGCTCCCACACTCCTCTTGAGTGCGTTCGTCGTATACCACTTCCTCCCAGTCTGAATATAGATCACAGATATTCCAACCACTCCCAAGCACCAAACGAGACGAAACTTGCTTAGTGCTAGCATGGACTGTTTATTTAGAACCAAACTGACGAGTATTTATATACAGTAGTAGAGGAGACCCCCCCCCCCCCTCCTGCTCATTTTACTCTAACAATACACCTGTAACAAATTAACATGAGCTAATTAACTAATCCCTTTAAGCAGCCGATGTGACTCTGTGCCCATCAGGATTTCACTACAGGTCAGACTTGTTGTCACCGAGCTTCACACAGTTGATTATAAATGATCATAATAACAACCACAAGACAGCAGGAGCTCCATTAGGAGTCGGCCCGTCTCCTACATTGTACAGAGGACAATGTGATCAGCTCTCTCATCAACAAACTAAGAATAGTCTTTACATATATCCTGCATTGAATCTGACTAGCACAGATTATATTGGGGTCCTCATTCACCCTGTGCCCTAGAGACACATAAGAGGGTCCAGGGAAGCTGGACAAGGAGCCTCCAGAACTCTCTATGGCAAGCTGAGTTCCACAAACCCCCGACCCAAAGTCACTCCTGTCACAAACATAATTTCCTCTCTCCCTCTGTGTAGTGCGACCAGTCGCACCGGCTCTGCGATCAGATGGCAGAGCCCGGTAAAGGGATCAGTAGCAACCTGGAATCGCCCCTGAACATTTTCATACCTCGATGATGCCTGTAGGTGCAGATGACGTCCTATGGGTGGGACGTAGTTTGGGGAAACCACTGGGGGGACCCCCCAGGTCACCAGAACTAGTGTCCCCATTGCGAGATTACTTTTCTGGGGATGACCCAAAATTTGGGATTTTCTTTTTACTTTGATTTTCAATAATAATGATAAACGGGATAAATAAAGAGGGTGAATCTCCCTAACGGGGGGCACAGATGGCAATAAAAACTGTCGGGTTCTAATCCTTCCCCACTCTATCAAAAACAAAACAAAAAAATTATTAAAATAATGCATTGCAGCCACTAGCCACTAAGTTGTATCCTCTGTTTTCGTCCTTTTATCAGCGGAGTAGCAACCCAGCCATGAAAATTGTTCCTGGCCAGAGACTATGTTGAGTCATTGTCCTTCGGAACAGCTGGTGGTTGTGAATTAAGACATGCAGGCCTCTTCAGTTTAATGTCGTGCTTGGGTGGAACCCCATTAATATTTCATACCTGCTCTACGGAGAGGTAATTCCTCTAAATGATTATTGTAGAAACAGCCTCCGTGTATACAGGTCCAACATTGCAATTGTTAAACCGTGATACTGAGCGCTCCTTGAAGCAATGGTACATAATCCCCCAAGGGAGTTAAAAGCAGAACTCTTGCCAAAAATAAGATACAGTAATGTGCAAAATTTTTATGCAGGTGTGGAGAAATGCTGTAAGGTAGGAATTATATATTTAAAGCAGAGTTCCGCTTTAAGGACTTGGCACAGGTCCCAGAAGATTGCCCGGCGATTGAGGCGCAGCACGACTCACGCATGGGCAGGGCGCACCTGGCTGTGATAGCCGGGTGCCCACACTTGTGATGCCGGGGAGAGGCGATGGAGAAAACCGAGGGTTCGTGGCGGCTGGATCGTGGGACAGGTGAGTGTGTGTTTTATTAAAAGTCAGTAGCTACACTTTTTGTAGTTGCTGACTTTTCATAAACATAAAAACGAGTGGAGCTCCACTTTAAATTGTTTTTATCCATTTACAAAATGGAAAGTGAGCAAACGGAAGAAGAAGAATCTAAGCCAAATCAATATTTGGTGTGACTACCCTTTGGCTTTAAATCTGCATAAATTCTTACACTTGCACAATGTGTGTGTGTGTGTGTGTGTGTATAGCCAAATGTATTGGGACACCCCTCCAAATCATTGAATTCAGGTGTATAAAACCAAGCACCTAGGCATGCAGACTGCTTCTACAAACATTTGTGAAAATTGGTCGCTCTCAGGAGCACAATGAATTCAAGCGTGGTACCATTATAGGTTGCCATCTGTGCAATAAGACCATGCGTGAAATTTCCTTGCTACTAAATTTTCCATGGTCAACTGTAAGTGGTATTATAACAAGGTGGAAGCAACTGGGAACAGCGGCAACTCGGCAACAAAGTGGAAGGCCATGTAAAATGACAGAGAAAGGTCAGCGCACAGTGCGCAGAAGTCTGCATAGTCACTAGCTACAGACCTCCGAGCTTCATGTGGCCTTCAGATTAGCACAACAGTGCGTAGAGAGCTTCATGGAATGGGTTTCCATGACTGAGCAGCTGTATCCAAGCTTTACATCACCATGTGCAATGTCAAGCGTCGGATGCAGTGGTGTAAAGCACACCGCCACTGGACTCCAGAGCAGCGGAGACATGTTCTCTAGAGTGATAAATCGCGCTCCTCTGTCTGGCTATCCAATAGACATGTCTGGGTTTGGCGGATGCCAGGAGAACGATACTTGCCTGACTGTATTGTGCCAGGTGTAAAGTTTGGTGGAGGGGGGATTATGGTGTGGGGTTGTTTTTCAGGGGTTGGACTTGGCCCCTTAGTTCCAATGAAGGGAACTCTTAAAGTGTTTGTTAAACCCCCCCCCCCCCAAAAAAAAGTGTGTGTAATAAATAAATAAATATATATATATATTTTATCCTGTTTCTTTAAAGCATGGCACCATTGTCGGCATAAGTGCCTCTGTGGCTGTCTCCTCTGTCCTCCTCCCCTCCCTCCCTGCTTGTCAGCTCCCCGATCCTCCCCTCCTGCTCTAAAAACAAGTGTGTTTCTTCTATAGTTCCATCTATTATATAATATTAGGCTCCCCAGTAGATGTAATTTTAAAAAAATATGCGGTATAATGCCTTACTTCAGAGCACCATTCGGTGCTCACGTGACTGCCCACCACTGTCTACTCCTCCCTCCTTCTCTCCTCCTCTCTTCCATGACGTCAGCAGGGGTTTCCCAGCACCTCCCCCTGCAACTATCAGATCGGGACAGGAGACCGGCGGGCAGTCAGCTGAGCTATTATACCGCATGTTTTTAAAAATTACATCCACTGGGAGCTCAGTGTTGTATACCAGAGGAAACTATAGAAGACATTTTTTTTACCTTTTTAACAAACACTTTAAGGCATCAACATACCAAGACATTTTGGACAATTTCATGCTCCCAACTTTGTGGAAACAGTTTGGGGACGGCCCCTTCCTGTTCCAACATGACTGCCCACCAGTGTACCAAGCAAGGTCCGTAGTTGCAGCCCCTTAGTTCCGGTGAAGGGAACTCTTAAGGCGTCCGCATACCAAGACATTTTGGACAATTTCATGCTCCCAACTTTGTGGGAACAGGAAGGGACCATCCCCAACATGACTGCGCACCAGTGCACAAAGCAAGGTCCATAAAGACATGGATGAGTGAGTTTGGGGTGGAGGAACTTGAGACCTGCACAAAGTCCTGACCTCAACACAATAGAACACCTTTTGGGATGAATTAGAGCTGAGACTGTGAGCCAGGCCTTCTCGTCCAACATCAGTGCCTGACCTCACAAATGCACTTTAAATTTTATTTATTAAGCTCTTCCCTTCTGGGCCAATTCTGGCACTTCAATCCTACATGTAAAACTCATAATTTTGTATTCTAGAAAATTACTCGTAACCCCCAAACATTATATATGTTTTTTTTTTTTTTAGCAGAGAACCTAGGGTTCTAGGTTCGCACAGGCGAGTAAGTAAAAGGGGCGGTGGGAGGGGGTGGGAAGTCCTCTCCCGCCACTTGTAAGAATGATCAAGCAGCTGAAGTGCCGCTATAATTGTCCTTACGGTGCAGAGAATCGCCAGACGAAAAAGATGATATCTGGATGATGCCTGTAGCTGCACCCATCATTCGGATATCCCCACTCAAATTCCAGGACGGCATATGACGTACCTTGGGCGGAAAGTGGTTAATTTAAGTGTATTTGGCTGTTTTTGAAGTCCTGTTTTATTGATATTGGGATTCACCTTGGATTTAATTGACATTTAGATTGAACTTGACTTGTCGAATTTGGGGTCATTGAACTCTTCTGTCGATAAGAATACCCTTTTATCAGTTGGCAGTGGGGATCTCATTGCCCTTTGGGTTCATGCACATCAGTGGCGGCTGGTGAATTTTTGACCCCTCCCACTTCTCATAAGCCCCACCCCTTATAGTATCCAACCACTCCGTTCCCTGTATTCCACCAATGGGGTCAGGAGTATACAGCCCAGCATCACAGATGGGAAAAACAGCCCAGAACCTACCAATCCGCCTGAGAGATGAAAGAAAGTGCCGCTCGGGCCGTGCGTTCCATCCATGGAGCCGCCGCGTCGCGTTCGGTTTCCCACTGACCCAGAGAAACTGGAAGTGATGCCATAGCTCTGCGGAAAGCACCGCCCATGTCCTACGGCAGTGCCAATAGGAAAACCACACAACAGGGAGAATGACCAATAAGGGAGTGTTGCGGCGCATTGCTTTGCGCCACAAACACTCAGAAAACCAAGCAAATGAAGCGTCTCATCTGCAATCACATGATTGCATAGATGTCACACTGCCCATAGTGCACTGTGTCCGGTGCCCATACACAGTGCACTCAAAGGACCCTTTTTTCTTTTCTTTTTTTTTTTTTAGGACAATTTGCATCAGCTGCGACCCCCTATAGATGGGCCGCCACTGATGCACATGGATGGTTTGCAGCAAGAATCGGCTCTAGTGTACACATCCTGGCATTTTTCTTTGACTGGGGAGCTGCAGGTGGTACCTACTGCCACGCATAGCATTGAATAACTGTAGACGGGCGTTCTCGGGTTAACACCAATCGTTTTTTGCAAGGGCATAAACTCTTGTATGGTGTTTAACGGAAGCCTACCAAACCCCCACCCCCTTCACATAAATCAAGGCTTTGCAGATACTTTAGTATAATGTTGTATTCTCAGATATGACATCCCTTCAACATTTCATTCAAGTAGAAGTCCACCCTAACACTAAATTCCCTGTATCTAACCTATCTGTATATATACTTTTTCTGAAGCCGATCTGACCCGATCCCACGCTAAGCTTTTAGCTGCTGCTTCACTGTGGCAGGTGCAGAGGACACAGCTGACAACGGAAGCCCCATAGTAAGTCCTGTGAGTGACGTCACTCCCCATTCATTTCACAGCCGTTGTCGGACGTGTCCTCTGCAGAGCTTCCGCCGCTGGTGACCAGATCAGCTTCAAAAAAGGTATGTATACTGATTTCTTCTTTACAGGGATAGATAGGTTCATGTTAGATTGTGGATGTCTATAGATGCAGAGATTTTAGTGTTGGGGTGGACTTCTAAAAAAAAAAAAATCTTCAGGCCAGCAGGGCAGGGCACGACTATATGCTCCATGCCGGTCAGGGTAAATCCAGGGCCTACTTGTCTTCTGTACACACAGGATTCACAGTATTTGTTGAGCAAAATAGGAGCGGCCAGAGTGAAAAGGGGAGGAAAAGATAAACAGAAGGGAGGAAATGAAGAATGAACGGTGATAAATCATGTCTAGACCGTAGATGGTATGAAGGTAAACTTGAAGTTTAATCTGCTTGTATTTGCCTTCTCTGGTCCCCCCTCATTCGCAACTAATGACTTTTTTTATTTATTTTTTTATTTTTTTTTATATAAAACCTTTCCGTTTTCATTAGTCTAGACATTTTTTTGGTTGGAAAGAAGAAAGAAATGGCTGCACATCCAGAACTTCCGATTTGCCTTTTATTTTTTTTCACAAAGATAACACCAAAGACACCAAACTGTGGTCCCGTAGACGTGTTTCACACATACAGCTTGTGCTTAATCATTACCATCATTGGTAATGATTAAGCACAAGATGTATGCGTGAAACGCGTCTACTTGACCACAGTTTGGGGTCTTTGGTGTTTTTGCCTTTTATTTTGTTTCCCAAAGATAACACCAAAGACACCAAACTGTGGTCCCGTAGACGCGTTTCCCACATACATCTTGTGCTTAGTTTTTATCATTATTGGTAATGATTAAGCACAAGATGTAACAAAATAAAAAATGAAATAAAAGGCAAGTTCTGGATGTGCAGCAATTTCTTTCTTCTTTCCAACCAAAATAAGGTCTAATGAAAACAGAACGGTTTAATATTAAAACAATTTAAAAAAAAAAGTCATTAGTTGTGAATGAGGGGGGACCTAGTTTCCCACAGAGGCGGGCCAGGGCTAGCACTCTGCAAGATACTGCAATCAGCCTTATCTCTATACACCTGGCACAGCGGTTATTTTTCTTGCAGACCTTATTTTGGTCCCAGTCAGGGCAGCCATCAGAAATTTTGGGGCCCCTTATACAGCTTAAGGACTGGGCCCCTTATACAGCTTAAGGACTGGGCCCCCCCGGGCCTGACCACCAACATTCCCTAGGGAACACCCATTGGCCATCCCACCGAATCCACTGTAAATGGAGAGGAATACAATTTACAGCCTACCAATACTTAGATGTGGTGGCTGCATTCGTTTTTTTTTAGGCTTTTTATTTTCTGTTTTCCCCTGGTGATCTGGTCAGTTACATACCTCTTATATTAGAGTGCCCCCACTCTGGATGAAGGAGCAACAGAGACACCTTTGGACAGCAGATGTACTAGCCAATTTTAAGTACATCAAACAAAGTGTAGCCATACTCCAGCTTGGTGTTAAATGGTTTGTCTCAACTTTGACTCTTAACTGCTACATCTTCAAGACAGCTCATGTTGCGGAGGGGGTGTGGCACACATTTCTGCACCCCTCGAGCGCTCCAGCTACCCCTGCATGCTACGCCACTGGCTGGGAGTCGGGAGCCAGTGCGCCAGGTGCCCCCAGCAGGAGTCGGGACCAGTGTAGGGAGCAGAAAAGAACAAAGAGGAGGTGCCAACTTGGGGCCCCGGTGTCCAGAGAGATCAGGGCCCCTCAGGATGCCTGGGCCCCTTAGATCTGTATGGGCTGTACCCCCCCCTGATGGCAGCCCTGGTCCCAGTGATGTCATCACTAGGTATGGTGCTTCTCTATGCAATGCAGGTTTAACATGGCTGTTGGGAGGGGCTGTTGGTAGATTGCTTCTTGAAAACATCACAATGGTAATGAAAAGAGAGAATCCCTCAAAGTACTATACACGTCGATAGACTTAACTCCTTATAAGCCAGGACGCTTTTTTAAAAGTATTGCAGTTCTTGGTGTTCTGCTTTTAATTCCACTTTAAATGATGGGTCCACTTTGATGGGTCCACTTCAAGACCTTGGCTGAGAGTCCTCCTGGCACTCCCGGTAATTGCAGGGTTTATGACCAGCATGACACCTTTTCTTCAGCGATGACTTGTTTGTTTTTAGTCTTAGTTTACTAATCCTGTAAACTGACACCAGGAGTGACAGTCGGAGCAAGCACAGATATGTCCTGAGTACTTGTCTCAGGAATTTGGATTCTTAAAGTTAACCTTGGCTTTACTTCCTCAGGGTGAATGGCAGGTTCAATAAGTAAGAGGTATGTACTTATTAAAGAGAAGTGTCGTTGGTTTAGGTCACTTTTAATTGCAAACGTTAAATTGTAAAAAAACAAAACAAAAATGTAATATAATGCAGCTTATCAGTTCTTAGATGAAATGGCTGCATTTCTTTTCTTTTTTAAACAATATTTTCAGCCAGTGCAGAAAATAAAGCATAAAAGAGTAACGGCAAAAAGATCAAATGGTCGGTTGAGTCTGCCCACTTTTTTTTTTTTTTCTAGCCAAGGATTTTTTGGGCTAGAGTAGAGAAGGGTTAACATCCCTATATCGGGTTATTTTTGCTGTTTGTGTGCTTTTTGGGGAAGTTTCCTTTCACTTCCTGTTCCAGAAATACAACAAGAAGTTAAGAGGGAAAAAAAAAAAAGAGGAGGGGAGTTCGCCTCAGACAGGTGTCCCTATTGGAAAAACTTTGCCTTATTTTGTATGTCTGGGGGCAACATTTTAGATTTTCTAACTTTTTTTTTTTTTTTTTATTTTTCAATAAGACCCCTTTCACACACTGGGGCCACCTGTGCATTAGCGGTAAAGTGCCACTTGTTTTAGCGTCACTTTTACCGCTGTTTAAGTGGTGCTTTTCGGCCGGTTAAAAGCACCCCGCTAGCAGTCAAATAAGGGGTTAAAATTGCCCGTGTTGCGGCGCTTCCGAATCGCTTTTCAGGCACTTCGAAAGCGCTGCACATTCATTACAATGGGCAGGGGAGTTTTGGGAGCGGTGTATACACTTTTAACAGTGGTCACCAAGACAAATAGAAGGGTGACTCTCCCCAGTGGGTGGCACAGATGGCAATAAGAACTAGATGAGGAGTCTAACTCTTCCCCGTTCTATCAACAACGAAAAGACTATGCCTAGTGATGCCCCCCCCCCCCCCCCCCCCCATCACGTCAGTTTATTATTATTATTATTATTATTATTATTATTATACAAGATTTATATAGCACCAACAGTTTGCTTCCATCACAAAAGAATCCCTCTTATGCCCCGTACACACGGTCAGATTTTCCGATGGAAAATGTCCTATTGGACGACGTTGTCGGAAATTCCGACCGTGTGTGGGCTCCATTGGACTTTTTCCGTCAGAATTTCCGACGGAAAAAGTTTGAGATCCTGCTCTCAAATTTTCCGACAACAAAGTCCGATCGGACTTTTTCCGATCGTGTGTAGCGAATTCCGACGGACAAAGTGCCACGCGTGCTCAGATCACATTACAAGTCCAAAGCTTTTGGCTACAAGCCTCTACGTAGTCCCGTCGTACGCAACGAACGTCACCACGTTCAGAATGATCGGATTTTCCGACAACTTTGTCCCACCGTGTGTATGCAACACCAGTGTCGGACAAAATCCGTCGGAAAAAATCTGACGGATTTTGTGGTCGGAATTTCCAACCGTGTGTACGGGGCATTATACTTTAGGATGCCCCCCTCAATTCTATTAGAGTTTCCCTCAGAATACAAAGTCCTCTTGTCAATCTCTGTTCCAGGGCAATGCATTTACAATAGATGGGTGTTAAACAAACCCTTTGTGTCATGTGTAGTCAATTTGCCAGAAACCAAGATGGCGGTGGCCAGATGGCGCATGCGCAGTGCCGTGCGTACCCACACCTAACGCGTTTGGTCATAAGTGGCGCTATCTTGTCACAAAGCAGGTTACTGGAAGGGAGAGGATAAGAAAGACCTTGTTAATGTTGTGATGCACAAATATTCTCTAGCAGGCTAAAGAGGGACAGGGGAACGTAGGTGGCTGCCAGCTGTGAATTGTCTGTCTGATCTTCCTCTGGCTGTATAGTACTGTATATCGCAGGTAAATCAATTGCCCCCAGGGCTGAGATCTTGGAGTAGGAATGGAGCATTCCATACAGATTTAGGCACAGAATAGATTTGCACATGGTAAGCATGGGTTTTACTGGGTTCATTTAGTTTAGTGATTGATTTAAAAAAAATAGTTGAGGGTTATGTTAGGGTTGAGGTTTGCCACCTACCCAACATCTGTGCAATCTACCCAACCTAATAAATGTCCTCTTATACGTAACTGCTCTCTGAGGCTTTCCAGGCCTGGGTTGAATAATTTTTATTTTTTATTTTTTATTTTAAGAAAAACTGGCTACCTGACTCCTTGTTTTTTTTTTATTTATTTTTTTTTATTTATTTTTTTCCCAGCCTTAAGCTAGCCATACTACCTCCCAGTCTTGGCCAATGTGTATGGCTTGCCTTAATTAGTGCCTCAGTATTTGCTTCCTACAAACCTAATGTAACATTGTGTTACCCTGTGGTAACCAGTAGGATTGTTTGCTTCATATCCTTTGGTTTGGGGTAGAGTAGAAGATTTTTTGCACGTCTTAATTCTGTCTCTGAAATTGAAATGAAACATGACGGCAGATGTTACAGAGATGAGCCAATTACTGCTGCCTCCGGGGTCTTTTTGTGTACTCGGTTTCCTGAGCAAATGTCCCCTCAGACCTCTGATCACATATGGCCATGATAGAAGTGCTTAATGTGTCTAAATAAAATAACAACCTTCCCTTTTATACTTTGTCATTATTAAAATGTGAATGTTACAGAAGAAATTGTATAAGCCAGGATGCAGATTAAAGGATAACTGTGTCTTTCCTATTTGCCCTCCTATCAAAATAAAGACCTTGCATGCAGAGTAAGCACTCTGGAAACATAGAAGAGCGATGACCGAAAACAACCAAGTGGTCCATCAAGTATAGATCTAGGGTTGTCTCGAGCATGTTTACATTCACTTACCGTTGACTGACTCACTATTTCTGCTGGAAGTCTGTTTTCAGCATCAACTACTTTCTGTAAAATACTTTCGAATGCCGCGTACACACGGTCGGAATTTCCGATAGAAACAGTCCGATGGGAGCT
Source organism: Lithobates sylvaticus (assembly GCA_028564925.1). Classification (NCBI taxonomy): domain Eukaryota; kingdom Metazoa; phylum Chordata; class Amphibia; order Anura; family Ranidae; genus Lithobates; species Lithobates sylvaticus. The sequence goes on along the minus strand of CM053028.1, from coordinate 541,681,879 downwards.
TTTCATCGGATTTTCCCACCGTGTGTATGCCCATCGGGTCTTTTTCTGTCGGCATTTCCGACGGACTTTATATTGAGAGCCTGTTCTTAATTTTTCAGACGGAAAACCTTTCTATCGGATTTTCAGATCGTGTGTATGCAATTCCGACACGTGAAATTCCGACGCATGCTCAGAAGCATTAAACTTCCCTTTATATAGTCCTGTGTTGTAAGTCGCGGTTTAATTGACCGTTGGAATTTGGTGTGACCGTGTGTAGGCAAGACAGTTTGAGCGAAATTCCGTTGGAATTCCGACGGGAAAACCATCAGAGCTTTTTCCGACGAGAATTCCGATCGTGTGTACGTGGCATTAGGTTAGTTTTGAACGTTCCTACTGCTAGCTTGAGGTCATGTCCCTGTGTTCTTAATCTTGGCTCCATACTGAAAATATTGTCCTCCTGAACCTTATTCACACCTTTCATGTATTTAAAGGTTTCAGTCATGTCCCACAATATTCTAAATGAGGTCTAACTAAGCTTTATTAATACCTCCTTCCTCCTGCTATCGATCCCTCTAGTGATAACTAAAGATCTATATAGAGGAATCGGGACCTCCTTCCTCTTGCTGGTGACCCCTCTAGTGATATGAAGAGGAATCGGGACCTCCTGCTGGTGACCCCTCTAGTGATATGAAGATCTATATAGAGCAGGGGTCTCAAACTGGCGGCCCTCCAGCTGTTGCGAAACTACAAGTCCCATCATGCCTCTGCCTGTGGGAGTCATGCTTGTAACTGTCAGTCTTGCCAAGCCTTATGGGACTTGTAGTTTCTCAACAGCTGGAGGGCCACCAGTTTGAGATCCCTGATATAGAGGAATCAGGACCTCCTGCTGGTTGACCCCTCTAGTGATATGACGATCTATATAGAGGAATCAGGACCTCCTGCTGGTTGACCCCTCTAGTGATGTGAAGATCTACATAGAGGAATCAGGCCCTCCTGCTGGTGACCCCTCTACATAGAGGAATCAGGACCTCTCTCAGGACCTCCTGCTGGTGACCCCTCTAGTGATATGAAGATCTATATAGAGGAAGCGGGACCTCCCTGCTGGTGACCCCTCCTAGTGATATAAATAACTATATAGAGGAATCAGGACCTCCTTCTTCCTGCTGGTGGTCCCTCTAGTGATATGAAGATCTATATAGAGGAATCGGGACCTCCTCCCCAGTCATAACTAAAGATCAACACTGTGCCATGAATATTGTACTCTATCAGAGGAATTGTTTGCATTATTTTACATTTTAGAAAAGTTGTACTGCAGTTTCTACTGCTATAATCAATCCTCCAGCAATGCCAAATCTTGTTCTATGTTAGACACCTCCCAGGGATTTCAACCCTCTTACACACTGGGGCGGTGAGCCGCGGTGACGGTAAAGCAGCGCTATATTTAGCGCTGCTTTACCGTCGTTTTTACACACCTTTGTGTCATCGGCAAAAAGTCATACCTAACCCTCCAAGCCTTTAGTTATGTCACTTATCACTAGATTAAATATGACAGAGCCTTGTACAGAGCCTTGTGGTACACCACTAGTTACTGATCTCTGTTCTGAATGAACCCCCATTTACAACCACACTCTGGTATCTCTCTTTTGGCTCACTGCATATCCATTGAACCACCCAAGGGTTAAGACCCAGCTTGTACAACGTTTATGAGATCATTTTGTGGAACTGTGTCAAATGCTTTGCCAAAATCAAGATGGTCTATTTCCACAGCACCACCCTGGTCCAGAACATTAGTGATCTAGTCGACAAATTAATTCCGTTTCGTCTGACATGATCTTCCCTCTGTAAATCATTGTTACTTTGAGTCTGACAAGTAATATGTCTTTAACCACATGCCGACCGGGCCATAGCCGAAAGACAGCTACAGCGCGGTCGGCTTAGCCTGGGTGGACGTCGTACCGACGTCCTCCCAGAAACTTGCTTGCGCGCCCCCTGGGGCGCGCACTCGGGAACATCCCAAGGACCCGGCGCATCACGGATCACGCTAAACGGCTGCTGATAGCGTGATCAAATGACAGAGCGATCACATGTACACGAACCGGCGTCACGTCATGACGCCGGTTCCTCCCTCCCCTCTCTGTACCGATCTGTACAGTGAGAGGGGAGAAGCGGAAAGGGATGAGATGGGACCAGCGCTGTGGGCTGGATGTGTAGTGCCCACAGCGCTGGTCAGTGACAGCAATACACTGCCACCACTGTGCAATACACTGCCTACTCTGCCACCACTGTGCAATGCTCTGCCACCACTGTGCAATGCTCTATCAATACTGTGCAATACTCTGCCACCACTGTGCAATGCTCTATAAATACTGTGCAACACAGCAGTACTCTGCCAGTACTCTGCAATAAATTTTAATAGAAACAGAATATTTTATTTTATTTTTTTTTTTTTACTGAATTTTCAGTATTTTTTGATTTATAGCGCAAAAATTTAAAAACCCAGCGGTGCTTAAATACCACCAAAAGAAAGCTCTATTTGTGTGAAAAAAAAGGACACAAAATGAATTTGGGTACAGTGTTGCATGACTGAGTAATTGTCATTCAAAGTGTGAGAGCACCGAAAGCTGAAAATTGGTCTGGTTAGGAAGGGGGTTTAGGTGCCCAGTGGGTAAGTGGTTAAAGGATCCTTCTTTTTGGGAGGGATTCCAGTAGTTTTACAATTACAGGTGTTAAACTCATTGGCCTGTATTTGCCAACGTCTTTCCTGCTACCCTTCTGGTGGTTGGGTACGATATCAGTTGTCTGCCAGTCATGGGGGTCTGCTCCTGTCAGAAGAGAGATCTTGAAGTTCTCTGAGAATTCTGAGTTAAATACCATCAGGAATGCGTTGCTTTAAGTGTTAATCTGCCACCATGATCCCTAAGCTGGCTGTTTTTGCTAGTAGCTTTTCGAATAAACTAAAAATTCTCAGTACTCTTAATGATTTAACCACATACGGACCACCCGTCGCAGTTTTACGTCGGCTGTTTGAAGGAGGATAGCGTCCTTTTCAGCGGGCGGTCCGCTACAAGATAAAAGTGGTCTCTCTGCGGCAGATTCGCTGCAAGATCACTTTTATCGGTGGCGGGAGAGGGCCCCCTCCCGCCGCAAACCGGTGCCCCCTGCCGCTTACCGCAGCCGTTGGCAGCGGCGGAGGCGATCGTGTCCTCTTGCTGGCTCAGTATGGAGACGAGTGAGGGGGAAGATGGCCCCTACCCGTCTCCATATAATTGCTGGGCAGAAGCGACGTCAAAACGTCACTTCCGCCCACAGCTCTTAAAGCACAGTTCCACCCTAAAGTGGAACTTCCGCTTATCAGATTCCTCCCCCCCTCCGGTGCCACGATTGGCACCTTTCAGGGGGGGGGGTGCAGATACCTGTATAATACAGGTATCTGCACCCACTTCCGGGACTAGCTGCCCCGCCCCTATCCGAAGATGCCCGCCCATATCCGAGGGTTCCCGTTGTGTCTTGGGAAACACACAGTTCCCAGGACACAACGGGGACCAATAAAGACGCGCATGCGCAGTAGGGAACCGGGCAGTGAAGCCGTTGCATCTTCACTTCCTGATTCCCTGACAGAGGATGGCGGCGGGGCAGCCGAGAGACGAGCGGTCGCTCATCACATTATGCCGACACCACTGGAACCTGGAACAGTGTCCATTTATTAATAGTCAGCAGCTGCAGTATTTGTAGCTGCTGACTTTTAATATTTTTGGTGCGGGTGCAGCTCCGCTTTAAAAGGCCATTTTTATTTTATTTTTTTAAATGACAAGGTTTTTTTGACTCCAGATCTCATATTTAAAAGGGTCCTGTCATGCTTTTTTCTATTACAAGGGATTGTTTACATTCCTTGTAATAGGAATAAAAGTGACTTTTTTTTATTTTTATTTTTTAAAACTGTGTAAAAATAAAAGGTAAAATAAATACGAAAAAAAACATTTTTTTTTTTTTCAACACGCCCCATCCCGACGAGCTAGCGTGCAGAAGCGAACGGATACGTGAGTAGCGCCGGCATATGAAAACGGTGTTCAAACCACATGTGAGGTATCGCCGCGATCGATAGCCCTATACCTCCTCCTGTAACTCAAAACATGCAACCTGTAGAAATTTTTTTTTAAACGTTGCCTATGGAGATTTTTAAAGGTATAAGTTTGTCACCATTCCACAAGCAATTTTGAAGCGTGACATGTTGGGTATCAATTTACTCGGCGTTACATTATCTTTCACAATAAAAAAAAAAATTTGGCTAACTTTACTGCTGTCTTATTTTTTTAATTCAAAAAAGTGTGCTTATAAGACCGCTGCTCAAATACGGTGTTGAAAACGAATGTTAATCTGACCCTGCTAATAATTAGAAAATCAAATGAATGTTCTTAAGTTGGAAGGCAAGTCAAAATCTAAGCTTAAAGGGGTTGTAAAACCCTCCAAGGTTTTTCACCTTGAAAAACCTCCTGTGATTCAGCAGCCCCCCAGAGCCCCCCCCCCCCCTTTTTTTTTTTTTTACTTACGGTACCTTAACCCGGTCTTTCCGGCGACGGGGACGAGCACACCAGCTCCAGACGGTGTTTTGTGTCCTGATTGGATAGATTGATAGCAGCGCAGCCATTGGCTCCCGCTGCTTTCAATCAAACCCAATTACGTGGGGGGCTGAGTCCTGCTGTCTGTGTCAATGGACGCAGCAGCAGGACACGGTAGCGTGCCCGCTCGTGTGCCCCGAGGGACAGCGTCTCTCCAACGGGGCACTCAAGAGGAGAAGCCAGGAGTGCCGCTGAGGGACCCCCAGAAAAGGAGGATGGGGGGTCAAAACATGGAGATGTGCAAAACCAACTGCACAGAGGAGGTAAGTATGACATGTTTGTTTTTTTAAACAAACCTTTTACATATCTTTAATTTGCTCCCACCCCCATTCTAAACCTATTCTGTAGTATCTACCCTGTAATAGAAAAGAGGTCTATCCACTTGCCCGATCGCCTCACGTAGGTGGCAGAGTGGCTCTACTGTGTCAGATCGCATATCTTGTAAGTGATCCGGCACTTTGGGTAGGAGGTGCCTGCATGCGCTGGCCGTGCTGTGATTAGTCACAGCACAAGCCGATCTGCGGGTAACTGCCAATGATTGCCTGCCGGCACCCACTGATTGGCAAGGAGGAAGACTGGATAGAGCACTGTCAATGTAAATGATGAGCTCTGTCCTGTCAGCGGGGATGTGTCGGTTTTTGTTACCCTACAAAGCAGGGAATAAAAACCGGCACATCCCTTAGTGAAAGCACCTCATAACACACTCACACTCACACTCACACTCACTCACATTCACTCACACTCACTCACACTCACTCACACTCACACACTCACACTCACTCACACACTCACACTCACTCACACACACACACACACACACACACACACACACACACACACTCTCACACTCACTCACACTCACACTCACTCACACACACACACACTCACACACACACTCACACTCACACTCACACTCACACACTCACACTCACACTCACACACTCACACTCACACTCACACTCACACTCACACTCACTCACACTCACACTCACTCACACTCACACTCACACACACACACACACACACACTCACACACACTCACACACTCACACACTCACACACTCACACTCACTCACACTCACACTCACACACACACCATAGTTTGTAGACATAACTTTCGCTCAAACCAATTAATATATGTATATATATATAATATCTCTGTTTTTTTGTTTTTTTCCTAAAAATATGTAGCAGAATACATAATGGCCTAAATTTATGAAGAATATTTTTTTTATTTTATTTTTTGGATATGTTTTAAAGTAGAAAGTAAAAAATATTTTGTGTTTTTTTTTTATTTTTTTTTTATTCAAAAATGTCAGTCTTTTTTTCATTAATAGCACAAAAAAAAATAAAATAAAGCTCTGTCCTGTCAGCGGGGATGTGTCGGTTTTTGTTACCCTACAAAGCAGGGAATAAAAACCGGCACATCCCTTAGTGAAAGCACCTCATAACACACTCACACTCACTCACACTCACTCACACTCACTCACTCACACTCACTCACACTCACTCACACACACTCACACACTCACTCACACACACTCACACACTCACACTCACACACTCACACACTCACACACACTCACACACACTCACTCACACTCACACACTCACTCACACACTCACACACTCACTCACACACTCACACACACACACACACTCACACACACACTCACACACACACACACCATAGTTTGTAGACATAACTTTCGCTCAAACCAATTAATATATGTATATATATAATATCTCTGTTTTTTTGTTTTTTTCCTAAAAATATGTAGCAGAATACATAATGGCCTAAATTTATGAAGAATATTTTTTTTATTTTATTTTTTGGATATGTTTTAAAGTAGAAAGTAAAAAATATTTTGTGTTTTTTTTTTATTTTTTTTTTATTCAAAAATGTCAGTCTTTTTTTCATTAATAGCACAAAAAAATAAAAAATAACCCAGTGGTGAGCGAATCCCACCAAAAGAAAGCTCTATTTGTTGTAAAGCAATGATATCCATTTAATTTGTGTACAGCATTGCGTGAATGCACAATTATCTGTTAAAGTTATCTGTTAGTAGTTGTTCGTTGTGTACGACGGAACTACGTAGAGGCTAGTAGCCAATAGCTTTGGTCTCGTAATTTTGATCTGAGCATGCGTGGCACTTTTGTCCGTCGGAATTCTCTACACGCGATCGGAAAAAGTCTGATCGGATTTTGTTGTCGGAAAATTTGAGAGCAGGATCTCAAATTTTTTCCGGCGGAAATTCCGACGGAAAAAGTCCGATGGAGCCCACACACGGTCGGATTTTCCGACAACATGGTCCGATCGGACATTTTGCGTCGGAATTTCCGACCGTGTGTACGGGGGGCTTACACAACACACAGACATGGTCCACAATTACCACCATCAGAAAATCCAACCTGAGGAACACCATGCAGCAATCTCTGGAGGGTGTGTAGGCAGGAGAAAAAAAAGGCTGCAGGAGATCAGCAGCTCTAAAATGTAACAGCGACTGAATAGAAGTGAAAACGAGGAATTTTAATGGGGTTATATCTGCTTTAACAAGCATTTCAGAAGATTCTTGGCTTTCAGATAGTTGTGGTCAATTAAAGCACTTTATAAATCCAGTGAAGAGAAGCAGATGTGAGGAACGTACATTGACTAACATGGGACGGATTTCTTGATTTTTGCCTTCTACTGCTGATAGTAAAATGCGACTCGTGGCCTGCAGAGAGGCCGCTCCGCCAATGTGTTTTCACTTTTCCAGGAAGTCTGCACTTTGATCTTTTCTCTTTTCTGGAATGACTTCATGCTTTATTAACTCCTGTGCATGGCACACCCTGCAATCTCTGTATTTTGTGAGAAGATCTCCTGCTGGGTGGTATGAAGAACATTTTTCACAGGGAGAAACTCACTAGGAATGATGCAGTGCTGGTGTACCGGAAAATATCTGCCACTGCTTTGTTTTTCCAAGGAGGGTTTCACTCTTGTGTCTTAAAGAGGACCTGTCGGGTTATAGGTTTTTAACCACTTCAGCCCCGGACCAATTGGCAGCCAAAGGACCAGGCCCCTTTTTGCGATTCGGCACTGCGTCGCTTTAACTGACAATTGCGCGGTCGTGCGACGTGGCTCCCAAACAAAATTGACGTCCTTTTTTTCCCACAAATAGAGCTTTCTTTTGGTGGTATTTGATCGCCCCTGCGGTTTTTATTTTTTGCGCTATAAACAAAAATAGAGCGACAATTTTGAAAACAATGCAATATTTTTTGCTATAATAAATATCCCCAAAAAATATATAAAAAAACATTTTTTTTTTCTCAGTTTAGGCCGATACGTATTCTTCTACATATTTTTGGTAAACAAAATCGCAATTAGCGATTATTGATTGGTTTGCGCAAAAGTTATAGCGTTTACAAAATAGGGGATAGTTTTATAGCATTTTTATTAATATTTTTTTTTTACTAGTAATGGCGGCGATCAGCGATTTTTTATTTTTTTTTATTTTATTGTGACTGCGACTTTATGGCGGACACATCGGACATTTTTGACACATTTTTGGGACCATTGTCATTTATACAGCAATCAATGCTATTTTAAATGCATTGATTCCTGTATAAATGACAGTTGTAGTGAAAGAGTTAACCACTAGGGGGAGGGGTTATGGGCTGTGACGTGTGTGTTTTTTACATTAGGGGGCGGGGCTGACGTCTGACGTCATTGATCGGCTTTCCCGATGACCGGGAACAGCCGATCAATGGCAGGCAGAGTAGGAAGCACGGGGAGAGGTTTATTTACACAAACCTCTCCCCGTTCTTCAGCTCTGTGACCCAATCGCGGGACACCAGCGGCGATCGGGTCCGCTGGTCCCACGGCCACGGAGCTCCCGACCGGGTCGCGAGCGCGACCCACGGGCAGGCAATTAAAGGGCCACGTACAGGTACGTGATTTTGCCTGCCCGTGCCATTCTGCCGCAGTATATCTGCGTGAGGCAGTCGGGAAGCGGTTAAGCTTTGGATTCTTTCAAATTTACACGCCAGGAGGCACATAATGTTGTTAGCCATTTTCATACCCGATCCGGAAACAGTGTTAGGCCCCATGCCCACGAGGCGCAGATGCAAACTCTGCTGAACGCATGTTTTAAAAAGAAGAAAACTGCGTTTAAAGACGCGTGTTTTGCCGCGGTTTTATGCCGCGTTTAGCCGCGTTTGCGTCTATAAGCGTTTGTAAAGATAACATCATATAGACCCCAAGCTCAGAAAGCATGTATTATTAACTATTTCTGCCATTTTGATCAGAGTGAGCAGCGGCAACAGAGAGAGCAGTTGTACACTTGCATTTGCCTCTCTGTTTTTTTTTTTTTTTTTTTGGAAATGGATCCCATATTAAATATATGTCAGGAAATGCTCCTGATGTTGCTCTTGATGAGGCAGCAACATCGTCACAAATTGCATGAGAGGTCCAGAGTCAGAGCTCGTCGATATTGGACCCATCCGTTGATGGCACAGCGAATGTCCGTTGGATATTTCACAAACATGGTGGGGGGTTGGGGCTGACTAGACATTGGTATGCAGGTTTTTCTTTGTGAAAAAAAGACATTGCTATGCTTTGGTCAGACTAGGTGGAGTCACTGATTAGATTAGAAATTGGATGAAGGGTTGGGGCAAAGAAGTGGAGGCATTCCTCATTGTCTAAGCTACCTAAAAGAGTTTTTTTCATGGCATTGCATCAGTGAGTATATATCTATGCTCTATGAACTATCTAAAGTAATTACCACATTTTAAACCAAATTTTTTTGTATTTTTTTTATGGTTTACCATCATATTTCTGAGTTTTCTGGTCCAAAAAATTGTGTTCCTTTTTAAAAACGCTTATAAACGCAAACGCGGGTGCCGTGTTTAGCTGCGTTTTGCGTCTGAAACGTGGAAAAGCAAAGTGTCTGAACCCAGTTTTTTTTTGCTTCTGGAAAAACGAGGTTAAACGCAACTGCATAAAAATGGGGAAAAAACGAGACTGTGTACATGGACACATAGGATAACATTGCATGCGTTCAACTGTCCAACTGCCTCTGAACACGCGTTTTAACAGCGTCTCGTGTGCATGCCTAAGTATTTAATTTATAGTCAGTGGCTTGGTGGATATAACACGTCTTCTTCCTTGTAGCACTGGGGTCCCATGTTCAGATCCCGCTCAGGACACCATCTACATGGTTTGCATGTTCTCCCTATGCTTACATAAGCACACCCTACTATCCATGTATTTGTGGAAATCTGTTCTGGGTGCATCCAGGCATTCCAGTTTTCTCTCACACTCCAAAAACAGTAGGTAGGTTAATTGGCTTCAGTCTAAATTGGCCCTAGTATGTGTATATATGTGAGATAGGGTTAGAGCACTGGTTGTCAACTTGCAAGGGAAAGGGCGCCTTAAATGTGGCCCCTAATGTCGCCAAAAGGGTTGCACGTAATATTTATTGCATGTAATGCTGCAGGAAACTGTCACAGACTGAAGACTTATGCCCTGTACACACGATAGGATTTTCCGACAACAAAATCCACGTTTTTTTTTTGACGGATGTTGGCTCAAACTTGTCTTGCATACACACGGTCACACGAAGTTGGTTGGAAATTCCGAAACGTCAAGAACGCTGTGACATACAACATGTACGACGAGCTGAGAAAAATTACGTTCAATAGCCAGTGCTGCTCTTCTGCTTGATTCCAAGCATGAGTGGCACTTTGTGCGTCGGAATTGTGTACACACGATCAGAATTTCCGACAACGGATTTTGCTGTCGGAAAATTTGAGAACCAGATCTCAAATTTTGTTTGACGGAAAGTCCGATGGAAAATGTCCGATGGAGCCTACACACGGTCGGAATTTCCAACAACAAGCTCATATCAAACATTGTCCGTCGGAAAATCCTATCATGTGTACGGGGCATTACTAGAGGAAATGGTCAGAGATTGTTCTATTAGTGTGGTTGGAGACTATAGGAGACCATCAGAGAATGGGACATGTTGCATGAGACCACTGGACTTTACTACAATTCAAGTAACAAAGGTTGTTTGTTTTTTGTGTTTTTTTTATAACAAATATGTTCTACTTTCCTCTCTATGTAATAGTTTAGCACAGAGCAACCTTGATCCTCTTCTCAGGTCCCCTGCCGGTGTTCTGCCGAGGAAAGTTCCCCTCGGCGGATAAGGACCCCCCTGTACTGTAGCCGATGCAAAAGACAGTTAATCAGCTGTACCTGGCGCTCGGCACATTTTTATTCTAGTTCTATGTCCACTTGGATGGTGGGGCTCGAACCTGGACATAGGTTAGAATGTAGTGCGCAGGCGCTGTGTACAGCTGACTGACTTTGGCTATTTTCGGAAACTCTGTTGTCTTCATTGTGCTTCGTACAGCGCAAGCGAAGCGCCTTCGCAGTACAGGGGGGTCCTTATCCGCCGGGGGAACTTTCTCGGGAAGACACCGGCACTCCTGGCTCGTTCCCCTTGACCAGTGCCCCCAAAAGCAAGCCACTTGCTATGGGGGCACTGATGCATGCTCGCTCCAGAGCCCTGCTCTGTGTCTATAAGACACACAGACCCATGCCTTGGCCCTGCCCCCCTCTCTCCTCATTGGATCCTGCCTTACTTTGAAGCTAGGCTTACCAACACCATAGGAACATAGGACAAAGTACTACATGTAATTTGTCCCCTGGGGACAGAACGCTGAAAGAAATTGACCAGAGAGTTATTCTTTAAAGCATCACCACAGTATCAGTTTTAAAAGGTGGTCAGCCCTGCAAAAGAAGCCCAACTATAATTACCTTTCTGCTTTGCACACCAGTGCTGCAGGTGTCTTGGGGACTGCGCTGTTGCAGGTGTCTTGGGGACTGCGCTGTTGCAGGTGTCTTGGGGACTGCGCTGTTGCAGGTGTCTTGGGGACTGCGCTGTTGCAGGTGTCTTGGGGACTGCGCTGTTGCAGGTGTCTTGGGGACTGCGCTGTTGCAGGTGTCTTGGGGACTGCGCTGTTGCAGGTGTCTTGGGGACTGCGCTGTTGCAGGTGTCTTGGGGACTGCGCTGTTGCAGGTGTCTTGGGGACTGCGCTGTTGCAGGTGTCTTGGGGACTGCGCTGTTGCAGGTGTCTTGGGGACTGCGCTGTTGCAGGTGTCTTGGGGACTGCGCTGTTGCAGGTGTCTTGGGGACTGCGCTGCTGCAGGTGTCTTGGGGACTGCGCTGCTGCAGGTATTTGGCCTTTCCATGTGGGTTTAATAGCCTCATGCTATAGTTCTTCCTGCTGGCTGGTATGGCCTGTAGGGTGGAAGAGTAAATTGCAGTCCTGTAGCACTGCTAAGCAGAAAGTGCAACCTGCAGACGTAACAAGGAAGTGTGGCTGTTCCCATGTACAGGTTAAATTAACCCTTTCCCTCCAGCCATACATGTTGCAGCATGGAGGTGGGTTTCACTCCATGCCCCCAGCACTGTAACTGTAATCATGGTACAGGTTCTTGATCATGTGATTACTGTTGCAGCCAATCACACTGGTGACACGATTGGGAAGCCTGAGTAATGCCTCCAGCATTATATTGGCTTAAAGGGATAGTGGAAAGGGGAGTTAAAAAGCCATCTATTGTAACATGTTTTCCATGTAGCTGATTGCATTCACAAACATGTATACAAAAGAAAAAAACTTTATTGAAAAGGACGACCATTTCCCTTTAGCAACAGATGCCTGGACGAGTCTCTAGCTTCCATTAGTACTTTGATTTTGGTTAGGAACAGTGATATCTTTGTGGCCTTTAATTCTTCGACATGAAAAGGTTATTTTGCACTAAGCAGCCTTTATATCCGGACCTTTTTATTAAAGGATAGAAAGGATACTCGGCCCTGGCCCAGCAGTACAGGGATCTTATGAATGTGATGGATTGTTAATCTGTAATTGAGTTCATAGCTTAACCCTACAGGGCTGTAGAGAGTCAAGAGGACCCTTGTTTTCAGTGGGAGAGTATCATTTTCGGTTTATCTGATTTAATAAGATATCATTGTTAAAAATTTTGAACTTTTAAACCATCAGTTGTCAGTCCCGCTCATATTAAATGCCGATTCCCACCTTTCCGCGATCGGTGATGTACAGGAAAACCAGCATTTTCGTGTGGGTTACCACAACGCACTTCAAAGTATTGTATATGTGCATTCTGAATAGCACCGCAATGCACGTATACTGTGCATACAAGTGAACCAGTGTGACCACAACATAGATGTGAATACTCTCCCTTGTGGTTACGTTGATGAACTACAGAAACAACCTCCTGCTCTCAAATGTGGTGAAAGGTTTCAAATCTTCCAGACTGGTGACTTGGGCGCTACCATGCCTTGTCCCCATCCTAGGACTAAGGGTGTCCCTTCATATGCAGCACTACAAAACAACCAAAAGAAGGCACAACACCAGCCTAGCGCATTACCTTCATAAACTGTTTATTAGATGAAAGCAAATAATACACTCGCAGGGAAATTTTAGTTTGCAGGCATATCAATGAGTCAAAAGCCACTACCACCAGATCTGTAATACTTGATTCACAGCATGGGAAGAAGCCCTCAAGGTCCAATAATACTTGCGTGTTTTGAGAGGCTCCTGATGAAGAGAGGTTGCCCCTTGAAATGCGTAAGCTGCATTGGACCTTGAGGGCTTCCTCCCATACTGTGGATCAAGTATTGCAAATCTCATTGATATGCATGCTAAATTGGTTGTGAGTATATTATTTGCTTTCATCTGTTATTAAACGGCGTGTGAAGGTAATGTGCTAGGCTGGTGGGCCCTCTTATTGTTGCTTTGTAGTGCTGCCATTACATTGCTCAAAAGTAAAGTAGGTCTGCTTTTTTTTTTATTTTTTTTTTTGTGCTTTGATGCTCTTTAACCACTTAAGCCCCGGACCATTTTGCTGACCAAAGACCAGAGCACTTTTTGCCATTCGGCACTGCGTCGCTTTAACTGACAATTGCGCGGTCGTGCGACGTGGCTCCCAAACAAAATTTGACGTCCTTTTTTTTTTTTTTTTTTTCCACAAATAGAGCTTTCTTTTGGTGGTATTGGATCGCCTGTGCGGTTTTTATTTTTTGCGCTACAAACAAAAATAGAGCGACAATTTTGGAAAAAAAAAAAAACGCATTATTTTTTACTTTTTGCTATAATAAATATCCCCAAAAAATATATAAAAAAAAAAAGATTTTTTTCCTCCGTTTAGGCCGATGTGTATTCTTCTACATATTTTTGGTAAAGAAAAATCGCAATAAGCGTTTGATTGTTTTGCGCAAAAGTTATAGCGGCTACAAAATAGGGGTTAGTTTTATGGCATTTTTATTAATAATAATAATTATTTTTTTTTTTTTTTTACTAGTAATGGCGGCGATCTGCGATTTTTATCGTGACTGTGACATTATGGCGGACAGATCGGACAATTTTGACACATTTTTGGGACCATTGTCCTTTTTACAGCGATCAGTGCTATAAAATTGCACTGATTACTGTAAAAATGACACTGGCAGTGAAGGGGTTAACCTCTAGCTGGCTAGGAAGGGGTTAAGTGTGTCCTAGGGGAGTGCTTCTAACTGTTAGGGGGCGTGGCTACGAGTGACACATCACTGATCATATCTCCCCATCACAGGGAGCTATGATCAGTGACACTGTCACTAGGCAGAACGGGGAGATGCTTGTTTACATTAGCATCTCCCTGGTCTTCAGCTCTGTGAGACTATCGCCGCGGACATCGAGTTTGCGGGACCCACGATCATACTCGCGGAGCTCATGCGCATGCGGCCACATGGCGGCAGATTCAAAGGGACGTACAGGTACACCCATTTGCCGAGCCGTGCCATTCTGCCGACGTAAATATACATGTGGCCGTCGGCAAGTGGTTAAGGGCCTATTTAAAAAGAATGTGCTGCCCTACAGCAAAGTGCATCCGCGTACTTGCACAGGGCATTTACACCTGTTTACTGTACCCCTGGCCTGATACTGTATGTGTGTATTGGAGAACCAATTGTACAGTATTTTTATTTATTTCGTTTTTTTTTTGTGCATGATCATATGCAGAATGATCTAGCAAAGCTAGTATACCTTCTTTATAAAAAGTACAGCCAAAGCTCGTTTGGCTGTACTTCTCCTGTGGATCACAGGAGTGCAGCTTCTTTTGTACTCCTGTGACCCGTTTTCAGTGGGCTGACCTCCCAGAACCGGTCCAGGCTCAGGGCAAGATCGTGCCAATGAAGTCGGGGTCCGCCCACAGCGAGCCGCTGAGAGCCTGAACCAGTGTTCTGTCAAAATCACCAATTACGTCACTTCCGGTGACTCTTCAGCAGTGATAAGTGACGTAATTGGCGATTTTGATGAGTTGCCCCCCCCCTCCCCATATACTCACCCAAGTTCTATCTTGATTGAGTGCTGTTTCGATCTGCGCTCTCATGCACTCTCGCGCTCTCTCTCGCTCGTCACACAGATGCAGGAGCCATTGGCTCCTGCTGCCGTCAACCAAATCCTATGAGGAGGGTGCTGGGGCAGGGCTGAGTTGCGCTGTGTGTTTATGGATGCGCACAGCCTGGCTTGGAAGCAAGCCTGTATGTCTGCCCTGCAAACTGCTTGCTATGGGGGTAGATGCAGAAGAAGAGGTGCAGAGTGCCAGCAGGGCACTATAGAAGAAGATGTTCAGGGCTGATCTGTGCAATACCATTGCACAGAGCAGGTAAGTATAACATACCTTATATATACTTGAGTATAAGCCGAGTTTTTCAGCACATTTTTTTGTGTGCTGAAAATGCCCCCCTCGGCTTATACTCGAGTCAATCGCCTTTTCTGCAGCAGAAAATTACATTTTCCGACCCGACTTTGGGGCCCTGTATCTCCTGGGCCACTTAGTGCTAGGAACCCAGGGGAACCAGCACTATAACATATCCAAAGATGGAGTTCCTATCACCAAGTGGCCCAAAGATACGGGGCCCCAAAGTCGGTTCAGAAAATGTCATTCTCTGCTGCAGAAAAGTGCTTGACATTTTCTGAACAGACTTTTGGGGCCCCATATCTCAGGGCCACTTGGTGATAGAAACCCCATTGGATATGTTGTAGTGCTAGTTCCACTGGGTTTGCATACCAATTTAGTGGTTCTTAGCACCAAGTGGCCCCAAGATACGGGGCCCTAAAGTCGGTCAACTGTGTCCATCTGCAGCAATGTCATTTCAGGACCCTTTGGGTCCAGAGACCCCAAATTCTGGCTGCAGATAGGGCGCATCTAGGAACCCTTAACTACCAAGTTTGACCTATGGCTGCAAATGGGCACAGTGAGGCATGCAAATGGGCACAGTGAGGCATGCAAATGGGCACATTGAGGTGGCAAATGGGCACTGTTGACCCTCTTTTCCACTTACAGTAGCTGTGCATTTCTCACCCTAGGCTTATACTCGAGTCAATACGGTTTCCCATTTTTTTGTGGTAAAATTAGGTGCCTCGGCTTGTATTTGGGTCAGCTTATACTCGAGTATATACGGTATTTATTATTTTAATTAGAAAAAAAAAGAAAAGGAAGGTTCATTAATGCCGCGTACACACGGTCGGAATTCTCGTCGGAAAAAGCTCTGATGGTTTTCCCGTCGGAATTCCGACGGAATTTCGCTCAAACTGTCTTGCCTACACACGGTCACACCAAATTCCGACGGTCTGTAACACAGCGGCATAAAACACGTTTGACAGCACTATAAAAGGGACGTTTAATGCTTCTGAGCATGCGTCAAATTGTTTCCGAGCATGCGTCAGAATTTTGCGTGTCGGAATTGCATACACACGATCGGAAAATCCGATAGAAAGGTTTTCCGTCGGAAAAATTGAGAACAGGTTCTCAATCCAAAGTCCGTCGGAAATTCCGACAGAAAAAGACCGTTGGGCATACACGCGGTCGGAAAATCCGATGAAAAGCTCCCATCGGACTGTTTCCATCGGAAATTCCGACCGTGTGTACGCCGCATAATACTTTAAGGTAGACTAGGAAATTTTAATTCTGAATCCTAAATTTAGCAAACATGGCAAGTATAGGCTGTAAGCAGTGGGGAGGCCGGCCTTGCACCAGGATCCCAGCACTCTCAAAGCCTTAATGGTCTGTTAAGGCCTCTTTGAAGCGTATGCATTGTTAATGAACAAGGCAGTAAATCTTACTTTACAAAGGTTATCCTAAGCCCTCTATAATAACATATTAAAATGGCTGTGCCTTAGACTGTTTCATGCCATGAACTGTGTGTGTAATGACTTTGGCCACATCCACCTTCCAGAAATAACTCACATATTTTAGACAGCATCTCCTTACAGATAACAGCCACTTATTTAATCTAACAAAGGCTTCTTCTCTTCAGAGGAGAGCTGGCTCCCAAAATAGAATGTCGTGTGCTAATAACCAATGGACCAACACTTTAGAGGAGCAGGACCCCAGCTTTCTATCAGTCAGTGGGCAGGAGACATCGGACTGACCCAAAGGTCTCAGGTGTTTTAGAGTCTGGTTTTTAGAGATTTGACCAGAGATTGGATTCCTTTTTTTTTTTTTTTTAATTATTTTTCTGGGTTTTTCTAGTGCCAGCAGTTTGTGCCGAGCTTTAAGGGAGACGGTACAGCTACAATACAAGACAAAAGGGTTAGGGCAGGGGTCTCAAACTGGCGGGCCCTCCAGCTGTTGCGGAACTACATGCCTCTGTCTATGGGAGTCATGCTTGTAACCCTCAGCCTTTCAATGCCTCATGGGAATTGTAGTTCTGCAACAGCTGGAGGGCCACCAGTTTGAGAGAGCCAAGTTTTAGGGGGACCAAGTTTAAGGGGGACCCTGCTAGAGAGAGCCAAGTGATACAAAAAGATAATGGGTGAGGGATGAGTTGATGGAGAAAGTAAAAGTTTAAGGTACGATGGGCTTTACTGAACAGATGAGTTTTCAAGGATTGCCTAAAAGCATACAGAGTAGGAGGCAGCTGGACAGTTTCGGGTAGAGAGTTGCAAAAGATGGGAGAGTCTCTGAAGAAGTCTTGGAGGTGACGAGGGGGCTAGACTGCAGGAGGTATTGTGAAGAGTGAAGTGGACAGTTTGAGATGAGGTTGGTGATGTAGCTTGGGGTAGAGTTGTAAATGGTATTTTGGTAGTATTTTTTTTTTTTTTTTCAGAAGGCAGTGGAGCAATTTTTAGAAATGGGTGGAGCTCACGAAGTGATTGGTAAGGTGGATGAGTGGCAGTAGCATTCATGATGGACTGAAGGGGGGATAGCCTTTGTAGCGGTAGGCCAATGAAGAGGGAGCTGCAATAGCCTAGGCAAGAAATCAGAAAGAACTAATTAACCTCTTGGCGCTGACAGCATGTAAATATGCAGCCTCTCGGTGCTGAGCAGCTGCATATTTGCATGCAATATCGCAAAACAATCTGTGTGAGAGCGTGTGCCCTGCATGCACCCGGCACAGTTACCGGCTGCTAACAGAGAGCCCCCGATCGCAAGACAGCCAATCACGGCAGCCACATGATAATAAACCCCACCCCGCCTCCCGGCATCTGAAACCCCTTAAAGACCTAGGGGGTGCCAGTGCCAAGGGGTTAAAAGTGCACTCACACTGTCAGTTTTAACAGAGACTAGGCATGGTTTACCCTCTTTGTTCGGTTTGTTTGTGTAGAGTGAGTGCTCCAAACCATGCCCAGGAATGGCTAAGTATAGGTGACTAGGCTCAGAAGCCCTGTGATCTGGTTGGCAGAGGTGATGATGGAAGTGTGTCCAGGAACACTTGCTTATAGCCTGTGTGCAGACCAGCAGAGGAGTGGGGAAGGGGGAACAATCGAACTGTTCAATTTAACAGTGCCCAGTATGAGTGCACCCTAACTAGCTTGGTGGTGCCGTTGGTTAAGAAGTGGCATGTTTTGGAAATGTTATGGAGGTGAAGGCATCAAGATTGAAAAGATGGGTCAATGAGAAAATGGGAACTTGCGCTGGACATGATGGGATGGGGGGGTTCCCTGTGGCTGCTTACTTATGGAGAAATACGAAGTCAGTATGTCCCTCCAAAATGTCTTGCTTGTTGAGAATGAGGAGTACTATAAAGGCTTCAAGAACACTTGGCCTTTATAAAATTCAGTTATTTTTTTTTTTTTTTTCAATAATTGTAAAGATAAGACACCCAATGCATTTTAAGGTCAGCATCTTTCTAAAGCAGGGATATGCAATTAGCGGACCTCTAGCTGTTGCAAAACTACAAGCCTCATCATGCATCTGCCTCTGACTGTCATGCTTGTGGCTGTCAGAGTCTTGCTATGCCTCATGGGACTTGTAGTTCTGCAGCAGCCGGAGGTCCACTAATTGCATATCCCTGTTCTAGAGGGTTAAAAGGATGGTGGTGATAAATAGCATATTGTAAATGTTAGCATTTCAGGTCTTGTCAAATTTACAACCCAGTGGGCCCATAGGTGAAGCTGGATAATCAAAACGTGAGATATGCTTATTGTGGAATAAAAACCATAGCTGTATTAATGGATAAATTGATAAAATGAAATCAACAATAAGGATTGCTAAGACCTATTCCCTGGAATTCATAAAGACTGGTGCAGACAGATTTTGCAAAAATTTTACAAAAATTTTGCAAAAATGTGTCTCACGCATTCTAAAGCCCCATACACACGGTCGGAAAATCCGACCACCAAATCCATCGGATTTGGTCCGACGGATTTTGTCCGACACTGGTGTTGCATACACACAGTCGGACAAAGTTGTCGGAAAATCCGATCATTCTGAACGTTGTGACGTTTGTTGCCTACGACGGGACTACGTAGAGGCTAGTAGCCAATAGCTTTGGTCTTGTAATGTGATCTGAGCATGCGTGGCACTTTGTCTGTCGGAATTCGCTACACACGATCGGAAAAAGTCCAATAGGACTTTGTTGTCGGAAAATTTGAGAGCAGGAGATAAAACTTTGTCCGTTGGAAAATCCGACGGAAAAAGTCCGATGGAGCCTACACACGGTCGGAATTTCCGACAACATTGTCCGATAGGACATTTTCCGTCGGAAGATCCGACCGTGTGTATGGGGCATTAAAGTGTTGAAGAATGCGCCAAAACCATGTACCTGCCTAGAACTTGTACTTCAGTTTGGCTCATGCTGCGCCACTTTTTAGAATGCATGAGAGACACTTTTCCAAAATCTGTCTGAGACAGTTTTTCTCTTTACACGGCAAGAGAGTTGGTCTTAAAGTGGTTGTAAACTCTTTTTGTTGCTTTTTACCTTTAGCCTAGAATAAGGCTTACCTATAGGTAGTGGAAATATCTCCTAAACGTGTGCCGTTTAGAAGATATGTCACTTGTAGTCCGCCAATGTCGTTGTCAGCACATGCGCTGAGAAGAAACAGACCACCGTGCTGTTTCTTCCCCCATTGTGTGCCGTGACTGACGGCTCCCGCGCATCACGCGACTCCAGCCAGTCACAGAGCCGGAGTCCGTGGCCCCCGAAAGGAAGAGGGGAGAAAATGGACGTGGCCTGCTCAGGGGACAGCGCGGGCTTCGTTTGCAGGTAAGTGTCATATAATGGGCTAGTATGCGATGCATACTAGCCCATTATGCTTTTCATTTGCAGGCTTTGCCGGGATCAAAAGAGGAAGTTAACCCCATCAGGGTGTACTTCCTCTTTAATTGGCTCCACTTTTAGATTTGGCACATTCAATGTGACACGATGAAAAATGGTGCACTCAATGTGACGCAATGTAAAAGTGGGGCACTCACTGTAAAAGTGGGGCACTCAATGTAAAAGTGGAGCATTTTAGAGCTACCTGAATTTGGTGCAGGAGTCGCTGTCAGAACCAAAAGTGTTGCAAATGTTTCATGAATTTGGCTCTATGCGTGACAAGAGGGATTAATGCCAGAAAAGTGGCTCAGCAGCTTTATTGAATTCCCCCCATTGTATATAAAAAGGCCTTCGCCGGGTAGAATGACCTCCTTGGAGGTTGATGACATGGGTGAAAAGAGTTATACATCAGCCTTTCTCAACCTTTTCAACTTAGAGGAACCCTTGATATAACTTTCCAGCCTCTGGGAACCCCTGCTAAAAAAATGACTATATCTACAACTCATCATACATTAGTGTGATGGTCAGTGAGAAGAATGGTCCTTACATTTGTGGCCATTGAGAAGAATTACCACCTTGCAGATAGCTAAAAAGATCAAAGGTGTCAGTGGGAACTTATCTAAGAGGTAGAAATGATTCATTACTCAAGCAACCTCTGAAGGAAGCCTAGGTGAGAAACCCTGGTATCAGGGGCGGACTGACAACTCATGGGACCCCTGGGCAATAGGAGATTATGGGGCCCCCAGGCAATCAGATTATGGGGCCAAACAGTATACACACGCACAGTATACAATCACACAGTATACACAGACATGTTTCTATTGGCTGAGAAGGTACTGGAGAGGTGGGGCAGCTATAATCTCTGGCTTTTTAGACCAAAAGGATGTCGTTAAGGGACATTTCAGAGACAGATGTAAAAAAAAACCAGATTTTTACATACATCCCTGGTTTTACTGAGGCTGGCAACCGTGATGGGGCCCCCGGGGCAGTGCCCGAGTGGCCGAATGGTCAGTCCGCCCCTGCCTGGTATACATACTGAACAATGAAAGGATAAATAAAAGCTGTATAATATACATATACCTTTTATGATATATTTATAATACAGATTGTAAAGAGGTTCTCCAGGAAAGAATGAAAGTAGAACTGCAGCCAAAACATCTTTTTAAAATTTCAGATAGTGCGAACTTGTCTGACCCTTCTTGCTATCAGTACCTTTTGTTGCAGATCTTTCCTCTCACTTTGCAGTGCTACCAGAAGTGGAAGCCAGGGGTTATCAGAGGAACAAGGGCTTACCTTTTGCTAAAGTCCTGCTTTGAAATTAACCTGTTTTTGATAAAGTGTATAAGCTATCATTACAATAAAAGCCAAGGTATCTGTAGGTTTCCATGCCCACCAGTATAGGATCCCATTATTGACCAAACTTATTTTGAACTTGTGTAAAATCGTTGGTGTTCCTGTAAATCACCAACAATATCTTCCATCTTTGCTGTTTTTTGAGCTCTACTTCTCATCATGGGGTGGTCTACAGCTACTTAAAGCACTTTGAAAGCCAATGGCTGTATAACCCATTTGACAACTTTTTCGTGGACACTGATTACTGTTGCGTTCTAAGAACTCTTGAGAAAACCCATAGCCATGAGACAACCGTTGCCTGATCTGGCACTTGTAGGCCGGATTGGGTTAAGATTTCACATATGTGAGGCTTCGTGAGGAGAAAAGGTGAGTATACCTTATCCAATCACTATTGTTTTTATTCCCTTATAAGCTTGCTCTGGCTTGCGCATTTTTGGGAAATCGACTTCCATCCGGTGTCTGTTAGTACCATGGTGAAATACTTGGTGAATGCCCAGAAAATGCTTTCTAGGACTGTCTATACTTTCACTTTATACATTTATCCAATACATAACTTTAAGAAAAATGCCAGTGTTTAATGAACTTGGCAGAATCCTCTGTTTTGCTTTTGTCTTGCTGGGGTCTCTAACATAAGTGTGTGTTGTGTGCTTTGTTTTAGAGGTGGACCTTCATACAAAATGCGTGGTGGATGTAGAAAAAGACCAAGTCATTCTTTACCCCAGCAACACAAACCTATCCAAAGGAGATGCCAGGTAAGTGATCTCTGTGTGCCTACATGACACCGGCCCTGGTGAACTGCCAGGCTGCATCACTTTACAATGCAGATTCTTCAGTGGGCGCCTTACTCTTTACCATTCAGAACATGTCCATTCGCATGTTGGTGCTTTTGATGCTTTGGGATTTTCAGAATCCATCTACTCTATGCTTTAGTTTTGTCCATGGCTTCTTGAAATAATTTGACCACGAAGTGCCGCACCAAATGTTAATCCGCCAAATATAAATGTATTCTAAGATGAGATAAAAGACTTTATTACAAAGTCAGCATGTTTTGGGGTTCAGAGAAAGCCGCCTTGGACTGATTACAAAGTATGTGGTTGGTTCTTGAGGTACTGAGTGCTTGAGCAGTTTGGTGCTATGCCTCCAATGGAGAATGGAGAATTGTAAGGTTCCATTGGTTCTTTGGGGGTATGAGATATCCCAATTGCACTGGGAAACCAACAAGGGAACCAAAAAGTCATCAGTAGTCACTTCTGTTTCATGTGTATTTATTTTGGGAGGTTCTGGGTGCAGATGTCACATCTGGTGTGCAGAATGGAGCAGCAGGAAGGTGAGCGTGGTAATGCCAAACCACAGCTGCTGGAGGAGATGGCTGGCCATCCAACCCCAAGCGGACATCACTTCTGTTTTTTACCCACTCAACTTCTCCTTCAGCACTGTGAGCACCTCCAGTGGCTGTGGTTTGCTATCATCGGCAGAACGGGGACACTGCGGATTTGGATTTTACTAGCTATTATTGAGTTGTTATAACATTTAAATAATCTACCCATTTCTGCACTACTTGGCACTTTGCTTTCTTTTTTTTTTTTTTTTAATCAACAAAAGTTTTTATTGATGAGAACTTAAGGCACCACATGGTATGTTTGCAAAGGCATATGAACAGTAATATCTATTACAATCCAAACAGTCTACAGGAACTTGAAAATGCATAGCCATTGACATCTAGTCCATGTGTTAAAAAACATTGTAGGGTGTTTTATATTTTGAAAATTTTATAATAATCTTAAAACTTAAAAAAAAATAAAAAAAATAAAAAAAAATCATTGTAGGGAACCTGCCATCCTCACGGCTCCCCTATCCGTGAGGAGCTCAATATTTTAGCAAAAATAATAAAATCGAGAGAAACTAAAACATGTCCCAAGACAAATGGAAAAACAAATGAACTAGTGCAAAATAACTCTCTAGTCGCGCCGTTAACCCCATCCTTGAAAAGGTTATTTGGTTATTGGTAGGTCTTAACTGACGTATCTCACCAAGTACTTTGCATTTTCCAGATGTTACTGTACTCAAGCTGTTCATCCTATTAGCAATCTATCTAGTGCCAGTTGTGGGGGTGCCACATCTGGTGAACCCAGCCAACACTGCCATATACCATGAAACTTATTTGGTGACTTCCTATGTTGATATGTATTTTTTTCCCGTATAAGGGTGGTGTTAACCTGTTGGATCCACTGTGTAATCCTAGGTGCACTTGCCGAGAGCCACAAGCGGGCAATCAATTTCCTTGCCATATATAGGAGTCTGGTAAGCGCAATGTACACCAAAGGGGTGTACAGTCCCTCGTTAAGACTACCCAATAGCACGTCAGTGTGTCTACTGCCAACTGCACCTGAAAGACATTATTCATTTTGGCTACAATGGCATTCCAGTACCTTACCAACTTAGGGCATCTCTTAGAGCATGTGGATTAAGTCTCCTGTGTGGGCCTGACACACTTTGCTTTCTTTACTGGGCACACACACACACACACACACACACACACACACACACACACACACACACACACACACACACACACACACACACACACACACACACACACAGAGCGGTGGGAAAAACCACATGCGATTTGGACAGGAATTCCACTGCATTCCTGTTCAAATCGCATGCAATTCTTTGCAGTGCGATTTGCACCCATTAATTTTGTATGAATGCAAATCACACCGCAAAGTATTGGTACTCACTCAGTGAGTACTTGACAGAAAGTATCGGTACTCACTGATTAAAAAAAAAAAAATGGTATCGGTGCAACCCTAATATTTATTACTGTATATGCAGTCTATGCAGTATATGCAGTCTGTGCAGTTACTGTATATGCAGTCTGACTCCATCACCGCAATTATATATTAAAGGGTTTATTTGGACTTTAATCTCATTATCTCATCATCATAAAAAGGTTAAACAAAGCTCCACTGTGCATTTTGATTTATTAAAGTGGTGCAGTCAGGGTAATACAACAGTGTTTGCCAACCCCAAGGCATGTATACCCGGCCATGCTCCCACATTTCCACCCTGCACTGTTGGAGCCCTCAGAAGCTCCACTCCATTACTGAATAAGGAGGAGCACGTGACTAAAGCATGATGGTGCTAAGGCCTGAGTGGCCAAGTGATATCGCACTACAAGCCCTCCATGAGGTCTCCTGCATCCACAACAGCCATCTTATTGAGTTCCACAGACACCTGGAGGCTCTAGACAAAAGCGTGATGGTGCTAAGGCCTGAGTGGCCACGTGATATCGCACTACAAACCCTCCACGAGGTCTTCTGCAGCCACCTTATTGAGATCTACAGACACCTGGAGGATCTAGACAAAAGCGTGATGGTGCTAAGGCCTGAGTGGCCAATCACGAGGCCTGAACGCTGTGCCATAGGAGGTGCCATGAGGTTCTCCTCCTGTCTAAGCTCTGACATCAGTTGACAAGGGGTTTCTGCAGCAATGAGGGCGCATGGCTAAGTAGGTATTCATGGCCGGGAAGGGGTCTTATACAGCTAGGCACTTTGTTCTGAGAATAAAGACATTAAAGTGAAACCATGGCTTTGTCTTTCAGGGCATTTTTTTTAATGTAGGCCATCCTGTGAAAGGTTAATGAAGCCTTCCTAATGCCTGTTGACAGATGACAGGAATGTGCATTTACAGTGATGGTGCATTGACAAATCGAATCATACTGTTGTATTTTCATTTGTATTTTTAGCAATTTATTTATTTATTTTTTACATTGCACGGAGACACATTTTTAAATACGGTATTATGTATATGCATAAGTAGGTCCTTTCCTACAAAAGGCCTTCACTTATAAAATAAAAGATTGTCTGTCGGAGAAGAGTTCATGCTGCCACTGTTAATAATGGCAGATCCCTTTTTAACCACTTCGCATCCGGCCGTAGCCGAATGACGGCCACAGCGCGGATGCCAAATCCCGGGAGGCCGTCATATGACGGCCTCCCCTTTCCTCGTTCCCTGTGCGCGCTCACGAGCGCGCAGCAGGGAAATTCTGTGTTGGCCGTGTCCCTCGGACACGGCCAATCACAGATCGCTGTAAACGGCCAATAACAGCGGCCGTTTACAGCGCGATCGCCCTGGCCAATGAGAGATGAGCTCATATGTAAACATATGAGATCATCTCTCAGCGCCGCTCCTCCTCCTCACACAGAGACAGCGTGTGAGGAGGGGGAGATGAACGGCTGCAGCGCCGTAAGTTTTTTAAAAAAAAAATAAATAAATAAAATGCCATCTGTGCCCACTGCCACCACTGCAATCTGTCCCCAATGACATCCCCAGTGCCATCTGCCAGTGCCATCCCCAGTGCCATCTGCCAGTGCCATCCCCAGTGCCATCCCCAGTGCCATCTGTAGTCAGTGCCATCTGTAGTCAGTGCCATCTGTAGTCAGTGCCACCTGTCATCAGTGCCACCTGTCATCAGTGCCACGTGCAATCTGTTATCAATGCCACGTATCAGTGCCATCTGTCATCAGTGTCATGTGTCATCAGTGCCACGTATTAGTGCTGTCTGTCATCAGTGTCATGTGTCATCAGTGCCACGTATTAGTGCCGTCTGTTATCAGTGCCACGTATTAGTGCCGTCTGTTATCAGTGCCACGTATTAGTGCCACGTGATATCAGTGCCATGTATGAGTGCCATCTCTCATCAGTGCCACATATTAGTGCCATCTGTCATCAGTGTCACGTGTCATCAGTACCCCGTATTAGTACCATCTGTCATCAGTACCCCGTATTAGTACCATCTGTCATCAGTGCCACGTCAGTGTCACGTGTCATCAGTGCCACGTCAGTGTCACGTGTCATTGTCCTGGTGCTCCAGGGCCTTCAAAAGTGTAATGGGTAGTCAACAATTTAGATGTGTAATTTATGCTCCTAGAACACGCGATGGCGCTCCCTGCATGTTGGGCCTCTCTATGTGGCCAGGCTGTGGAAAAGTCCCACACATGTGGTATCGTAATAATCAGGAGGAGTAGCAGAATTTATTTTGGGGTGTCATTTGTGGTAAACACATGCCATGTGAGAGAAATAACCTATTACAATGACAATTTTGTAGAAAAAAAATAAAAAATAAAAAAATAATTCATTTTGCAAAGAATTGTGGGAAAAAATGACAACATCAAAAAGCTCACCATGCCTCTTACTAAATACCTTGGAATGTCTCCTTTCAAAAAAGGGGTCATTTGGGGGGTATTTGTACTTTCCTGGCATGTTTGGGTCACAAGAAATGAGATAGGCCACCAGTACATCAGATGTGATCAATTTTGTATAATTCGCACCACAGATTGTAGAGTCTGTAACTTTCACAAAGACCAAATAATTTCCACTAATTTAGGTTATTTTTACCAAAGATATGTGGCAGTATAAATTGTGGCCAAAATTTATGAAGAAAAATTAATAATTTCCTAAATTGTATCACAGAAACAAAGAAAAATGCGTTTTTTTTCAAAATTTTCGGTCTTTTTTCAATTATAGCGCAAAAAATAAAAAACCCAGAGGTGATCAAATACCACCAAAAGAAAGCTCTATTTGTGGGAAAAAAAGGACAAAAAATTAATTTGGGTACAATGTTGCATGACTGAGTAATTGTCAGTCAAAAGCGTGAGAGCACCGAAAGCTGAAAATTGGTCTGGATGGGAGGGGGGTGTTGGTGCCTGGTAGGCAAGTGGTTAATGGTCTCTTAGAATTATAAATCTCATATAGATGAGTCTTAGGTTCTGACAAAGTGCTATGTTTATTTGACCATTCTACAGACCATTAGAAGTGCCTTGGACCCTTTCACCATTTGGTTTAGTGCTCCTGTTGTATTCTTATGCTTTGATTCAGATTTTTGGTAGCCATTGTCTTCCTTAATGTGAACAGACTCACCAGAGCCAGCAAGCTTGCTGAATGGTTTTGTTTTCCTCACTCCTTTAAACCAGGGGACTCCAAATTTTCTAAGCAAAGGGACGGTTTACCGCCCTTTTGACTTTGGGGGGGGGGGGGGCAGACTGTGGCCAGTAGGGTTAGAAAAATGCCCCAGTGTCAGTTGGAGTAAACCATGCCTGAGGCTTGGTCGTCAATAGAGTAAAGAAAATTACATTGCACCTGTTGTCAGTAAGAGGAGGAATAGTGCCCAATCATTGGTATTAGTGGGAGGAATAGTGCCCTATTGGTGTCAGTGGAAGGAATAGCTCCCCATCATTCCTGTCAATGGGAAAACCAGTGCCTTATCGTTTGTGTCCATCTAAACGATAGTGCCCATTGTTGCTGTCAGTGGGAGGAATAGTGACCCATTTTTGGTGTCTGTGTTGGGAATTATGCCCTACTATTTGGTGTCAGTAGAAGGAATAGTTGCACCATCATTGGTATCGGTGGAAGGAGTAGTGCCACATCATTGGTGTCAGTGGGAGGAATAGTGCCCCATCATTGGTATTAGTTGAAGGAGGAGTGCCCTATTGGTGCCAGTGGAATAAATGGCGCCCTATTGTTGGTGCCAGTGGAATAAATGGCGCCCTATTGGTGCCAGTGGAAGGAATAGTGCCCCATCATTCCTGTCAATGGGAAGACTAGTGCCTTATCGTTTTGTGTCCATGGGAGCAATAGTGCCCCACCATTGGTGTCAGCGGGAGCAATAGTGCCCCACCATTGGTGTCAGCGGGAGCAATAGTGCCCCACCATTGGTGTCAGCGGGAGCAATAGTGCCCCACCATTGGTGTCAGCGGGAGCAATAGTGCCCCACCATTGGTGTCAGCGGGAGCAATAGTGCCCCACCATTGGTGTCAGCGGGAGAAATAGTGCCCCACATTTGGTGCCAGCGGGATCAATTATGCCACAGAGGTTGGATGAAGGCAAGCGAACAGAAGCATCAAGCCTGGGGGTCCCAACTGCCTTGAGATCTTTCACAAGCTCCTCCCATGTAGTTCTGGGCTGATCCTTCACTTTTCTCATGACCATTTTTACCCCATGAGGCAAAATCGTGCCTGGAGCTCCAGACCGAGGGCGATTTGATGGTTATTTTGTATTTCTTACATTTACAAATAATCACTCCAACAGTTGTCTCCTCACCAAGCTTCTTGCTGATGGTCTTGTAGCTCATTCCAGCCTTGTGCAGGTCTACAATCTTGTCCCTGATGTCCCATGACAGCTCTTTGGTCTTGCCCATGATGGTGAGGTTTAAATAGAAGGAAGATATTATGTGTACAGGTTTCTTTTATACACATAATGAGTTGTCGTTAGGAGCACCTTCTTAAATTGACAGGACTATCTGTGTACCACATGAGCACCTACTGTAGCCAGTCTGTGGGAGCCAGAATTATTGTTGGTTGGTAGGGAATCAAATACTTATTTTACTCACTGAACTGCAACTCAATTTATAACATTTGTATCGTGTGTTTTTTCTGGATTTTTGATTGATATTCTGTCTCTATCATTTAAAATACACCTATGATCAATATTTTAGACCCTTCATTTTCTTTGTAAGTGGGCAGACTTACAAAATCTGCAGGGGATCATTCTATTCTATTTTCCCCGCTGTATATGGTGAGACTGTAGGCCAGAGGTTCCATACCTCGGCCCTCAAGTACCCCCAAAAGGTCATGTTTCATTATATTTCCTTCAACTTGCACATTCACCTTACATCATTGTCAATGGCATGATATTTATGACAAATATTTTACCTAATGGAAACTCCCAAAACATGGCCTGCTTGGAGGTACTTGAGGACTGAGGATGGGAACCAATGCTGTAGGTTATTTTGGATTTTAGGCTGGCAACTTATATACTCTGGGTATTTCCTACATTCACCTTGGGTTGTGATGAAGATGAAAAGTCTAGAAATAAAGTGACACACTGTAATAATCAAGTCCAGATAGATTAAACATCTATCTGGACTTGATTATTACAGCGTGGCACTTTATTTCCAAAGACAAATAAGCAGAAGCCAACATGTTTTGAGGGCTAAGCCTTCTTCATCAGGAAACCATGTATGGAGATTCAAAGATCCATTTAAGTAATTGGGTGTTTTGCTAGTGGTTAAAATTGCACAACCATCAGCATTTGGTTCAAGCAGAAAGGTCAGACTCACCTGCTGCATTTTGAGATTCAAGTTGGCATTACTAAAGAAATAATCCTGGAAATATTCTTGGAATGCTGGTCATATGATACGCCATGTCGACAGTCTTTTCTCCAGCTCTGGCTGCACACCCTGCCACGGGGCAATGGAAGGTCTGCTTATCAAATGAGCAATTACCAAGCCCTACGTGGTTATTTTCTGTTGCCCCCAGCTTGGGTAATGTTGCTCTCTGCAGTAGACGGGTACAAAAAAGAATTGTTACCTACCCATTGGAAAATGCGATTACTTTAGCGATTGTCAGGAAGTTTCACATTGATGCTCATACTTTCTTTTGTTCTCACTCGGCAGAGCTCAGCTACATGTCCACATGTAATTTAAAAATAAAAACATATTTAGTAAATCCCTGTAATACATGGATACTTCCCCAATGCTTTTATTCCTTTTAAAAGCACTGCAGTACTACAAGAGAACTGTGAACTTGCCAGGTATTTTATATAAACTCCTAACTTTCTGTTTGGGGTGACAACATGGTGCCTCTGGTGTAGACAAGTGCATTTGTTTTCGTCCGAATGCATTTCCGTCCGAATTTCAGGTATTTTAAAGTATATAGTGCAGAATACGAAAAACGAAAGATCCGACATAAACAAATGCTTTATTTTCATTTTCGTGACAACAGTTCGATATAGATAGAATCAACGCTGACAAAAACCATCTGTGTCCATTGAACCTGTGGTCGATGTGCCTAACCTTAACTCTTAGTCCAGATTTGATGTAGAGTGGAAAGATTTGACGTAGAGTGGAAAGGTTTGGCGCAGAGCGGAAAGGTTTGGCGCAGAGCGGAAAGGTTTGGCGCAGAGCGGAAAGATTTGGCGCAGGGCGGACAGATTTGGCGCAGGGCGGAAAGATTTGGCGCAGGGCGGAAAGATTTGGCGCAGGGCGGAAAGATTTGGCGCAGGGCGGAAAGATGTGGCGCAGGGCGGAAAGATTTGGCGCAGGGCGGAAAGATTTGGCGCAGAGAGGAAAGATTTGGCGCAGAGAGGAAAGATTTGGCGCAGAGAGGAAAGATTTGGCGCAGAGAGGAAAGATTTGGCGCAGAGAGGAAAGATTTGGCGCAGAGAGGAAAGATTTGGCGCAGAGAGGAAAGATTTGGCGCAGAGAGGAAAGATTTGGCGCAGAGAGGAAAGATTTGGCGCAGAGAGGAAAGATTTGGCGCAGAGAGGAAAGATTTGGCGCAGAGAGGAAAGATTTGGCGCAGAGAGGAAAGATTTGGCGCAGAGAGGAAAGATTTGGCGCAGAGAGGAAAGATTCGACATACAGAGGAAAGATTGCTGCTGGAATTGTGTGGAATTGCAGCTAAACTATACAGAGTCACACAGTTTAGCTGCTCCGTCGAATCTTCTTTGAACATTCGACAGACACCATAAGCCTTCAATGACAGATTCAACCTTAATTCATTTGGATTTTCGGACGAATGCAATTTTTAACGAAAAACTAAATAAATAAAAACGAATTTCGGGAGTAACTAAATTAATTTTTCGGACGAAAACGAAATTCCGAAACGAAATATTTCAGTGTGCACATGTCTACTCTGGTGCACTGAACTTCATGTTGCTGGGTTACAGAACCTCACCTATCCCCTGACCCCCCTCTGTCCTTCTGAACCCCATACAAGGTAATTAAGTTTGCCACTTCAGGCATCTGATACCAACCGCTGGGAGGAGTGGTCCATAGAAATCAACAAGGAAAGAGAAAATCTCAAGGGCCACACATCACACAAAACCCTTGTATAAAAAGTAGAAGCAGCCTCAACCTAGACTCCACCCAGGCCACATGGCTGACGCATTTTCCACATTCGTGGGGCTTAGTCATGGAGCGGGGTAAAACGCGTCGGTATGGACTAGACAGGGTCTAGGCTAAGGCTGCTTCTACTCTTTTTGTACAAGGGTTTTGCGTGCAGCCCTTGGAATTTTCTTTTTCCTCTCTGTCCCTCTCCACATGCATACATTGATGTCCCACACACTGTGTGTTGGGAGAAGGTCATTGGGAGATGTTGTTTTTGGGGGCATGTGTACATCAGTAGGAACTGATCTCCGAGCCACTTTCACTAGATAGGTACCACATCTGTCAAATGTCAGGTTTTTGAAGAAGGTGGAGTCTTTCAGAGAAAGCACATGTGAGTGAATTGCTTTGATTTCTAATAAAGGGGGTAGCATTGTTGAGTCTGTAAATCAGCTGGGGTCTAGAGAACAATGCAGAGGGGTTTATTTGGAACACCTATAACTTATAGGCTATAAGCCTTTAGCATGACAGCAGGATGGAATCCTTTTGTGTTCTTTGTCTCTCCCGTCACTTGAAGCTTTATACAAGATGATGAAGGTGAGGGGAATTTACTGCTGGCAGCACTTTGATGATCTTTGTCTGAAGTTTAGCCAGGCTATGGATGAGATCTGGGGACTTGGCCCAAGTCAGTGTCCCTCCTTATGCAGCCAACATGGATTCATTCAGAAGCCAGATTCTAGCTGGACATCTGTTATGGAGCTAAAATTCCCAGGCTGACCTCATGCATCAATGGTACGAGCGCGCCGAGACCAGACTGGGGATTGGTGAGCCTCCTCGGAATCGAATAAAAAAAAACCTAGAAGGCCGTAAAACCTAAAGAATCTGTTGCCTTCTTTATATCCTCTATATGTAGACATATTTTTTCCATGGCAGGTGTGTTATATTGGTGACTATTTTAAATGTTTTACAGGTTAGGATTGTAATGACATTTACCGTATATACTCGAGTATAAGCCGAGTTTTTCACCACTCGAGTCAAGCACTTTTCTGTAGCATGGACATTTTCCGACCCGACTTTGGGGCCCCGTATCTCGGGCCACTTGGTGCTAAGAATCCCAAATTTGGTGTGCAACCCCAGTGCACTACAACATATCCAAAGATGGGGTTCCTAGCACCAAGTGGCCCCGAGATATGGGGCCCAAAGTCGGGTCGGAAAATGTCATTCTCTACTGCAGAAAAGTGCTTGACCGACTTTATGGGGCCCCGGATCTGGGGGCCACTTGGTGATAGAAACCCCATCTTTGTGCTAGTTCCACTGGGTTTGCACACCAAAATAGGGGGTTCCTAGCACCAAGTGGCCCCAAGATACGGTCAACTGTGTCCATCTGCAGCAATGTAATTTCAGGACCCTTTGGGTCCAGAGACCCCAAATTTTGGCTGCAGATAGGGGGCATCTAGGAACCCTTAACTACCAAGTTTGGAGTTTGGGGGACCTATGGCTGCAAATGTGCACAGTGAGGCATGCAAATGGGCACAGTAAGGCTGCAAATAGGCATAGTTGACCCTCTTTTCCACTTACAGTAGCTGCGCATTTCTCACCCTAGGCTTATACTTGAGTCAATAAGTTGGGCGCCTCGGCTTATATTCGGGTCGGCTTATACTCGAGTATATACGGTATATTGTTTTGTCACTATTTTGGATTTTTTTTATATTTTTAATGATGTATGGGCTATAATTTGGAGTTTTTTCTTTTTGTTTTTGTCTATAGTTTTAACTTCTAGCTGCCATCTATGGCGTGGTTTTATAGTATTTATTGGCATTGTTTTCAACCACAGACCCTGGCTAGGAGACTTGTGGTGAGACTTGCAGAA
This sequence comes from Lithobates sylvaticus, assembly GCA_028564925.1. Classification (NCBI taxonomy): domain Eukaryota; kingdom Metazoa; phylum Chordata; class Amphibia; order Anura; family Ranidae; genus Lithobates; species Lithobates sylvaticus. The sequence goes on along the minus strand of CM053028.1, from coordinate 541,648,588 downwards.
TCCAAACAGAATCCGCATAGCACATGTAATGAGAAATGATCTATATATTGAAATAGAGGCTTTTAATACATTGGTAATACATCAAGGTTGTTCTATTTAAAGTGATTACATTTTTTTTTTTAAATGCCAAACATGTTATACTTTTCTGCTCTGTGCCATGGTTTTGTACAGGGCAGCCCAGATTCCCCTATTCTGGGGTCCCCCTCCGGCACACCTGGCTCCTCCTGCCTTCCGAGTACCCCCCCCCCCCCCCCCCCCCCCCCCCAGAAAGGCACTTGCTAAGGAGGAACTTGTCGTGCAGGCTCGCTCCAGAGCGCCGCTGCCTGTGTCACTTTGCCCCACCCCCTGTCATAGGATTTGATTGACGGCATCAGGAGCCAGTGGATCGAGGTTGGGCTCAGGTAAGTATAAGGTCGGGCTGGGGGAGGTCCTGGCCACTAAAGGTTTTCTTTACCTTAATGCAGAAAATGCAATGGGGTAAAAAATAAGAATTTCGAACCACTTTAATGTGGACCTGAACTCAAAAAGTGGAAGTTTCTGCTCTCTTATAGGGAATGTCTACAAATGTTGATTGTCCTAAGCAGTACCCTTATTGATATACCTTTTTTGTCTTGCATTCCGCCTGAAAAATAGCCCCATAGTTGCCTGTGCCTTGAGCCTCATAGCTGTCAGTCTGCAGGGTATGGCCATCTGAGGGTGTACTCACACTGGCCCGGGCATGGTTCTCTCCATTGGTCAGGTTCATTTTGTGTCGTGTGAGTGCTCCAAACTGTGCCCAGGAACGATTACCGTATTTATCGGCGTATAACACGCACCGGCGTATAACACGCACCCCACGTTTAGGAGGGAATTTTAAGGAAAAAAAGTTTTAGGAGAGAAGTTTAGGGAAAAAAAAAAACTTACATTTAAGCGTTATTTGCAGCTTGCCCAGCGTCATTTGCAGCTTGCCCAGCGTCATTTGTAGCTTGCTCAGCGTCATTTGCAGCTTGCCCAGCGTCATTTGTAGCTTGCTCAGCGTCATTTGCAGCTTGCCCAGCGTCATTTGCAGCTTGCCCAGCGTCATTTGCAGCCTTTCCCAGCATCATTTGCAACCTGCCCAGCGTCATTTGCAACCTGCCCAGCGTCATTTGTAGCTTGCCCAGCATCATTTGTAGCTTGCCCGGCGTCATTTGCAGCTTGCCCGGCGTCATTTGCAGCTTGCCCGGCGTCATTTGCAGCTTGCTAGTGTCAGTTGAAGTTCGCCAGCGTTTAAATTTCCCGCCGCGAGAAATACCGCGCATGCGCGGCCGAAAAAGACCGAACCGCGGCCGAAAAAGGCCGAAGTGCGGCCGAAAAAGACCGAGCCGACTGTTCAGCTCCGCTCGGAGTCCCGCCTCCCTGCTGTTTCGGGAGCGAGCGCAGGGAGGCGGGACTCCGAGCGGAGCTGAACATTTTTTTTTTTGGGTATCGGCGTATAACACGCACCCACGACTTTCCCCCGATTTTAAGGGGAAAAAGTGCGTGTTATACGCCGATAAATACGGTAAGTACAATCATGCCAGGGACCACTTGGAAGAGTTGGTCCCAGCATGGTTCATTTGTGGTCCAGGCCAGTTTGCTTCAGTATGAATTCAAACTTTGTCCCAGCACAGAACTCTCCATAGATCATGGAGCAGCACAGAAGCAGCAACCACTGCGATTCGGTTAGCAGAGGTGATAATGCAAGTGTCCCTGGAAACATTTGCTTACAGCTAAGGATGAGCTCCAGCGTGTTCGCACACCCCATGTGCAGAGCCCGCCAGGAAGTCGGCACTGCAGAGTGCTAATCATAGGCGGTGAGACATTGCCCCGATCCGCGGCTGCAGAGATAGGGAAATGTCTCACTGCCTGTGATTAGCGCAGTGCAGTGCCGACTTCCTGGCGGGCTCTGCACCTGGGCTGTGCGAACACACCGGAGCTCATCTTTACTTACAGCCCTGTGTAAGTGCAGGCTGTTGGGACAGTGGGAAGGGGGGACATTCGAATTCAGGCATGGTTCAGTTCAACCTTGCCAGTGTGAGTGCATGCTAAGGCAATGGTTCCAACCTCAGTTCTCAAGTACCCACAGCAGCCTGTATTTTGGGAGTTTCTCGCTGATAAAACCAATTTTTTGCTGATCTTGTATACCAAGCCATTGATGTTGAATTAAAGCACCTGTAAAAGGTGAAGGTGAAAACGTGACCTGTTGGTGGAACCACTGATCTAAGGCACTGCTGCCTCTGACAACCTCACCGGATTTGACATGAGATTTGATGATGACACTACTGGTGCTACTCATTGTTCTCCTCGCTGAAGAGGAAGCTGTACCTGGGGACCTGCAGTGCACAGATCTCCTTGCTTTTCTGCATCATCTATTTTGTGGATCTGTGCTTTCTCTGCCTCTCCTGCTGCTTCTTTATCATCACCCCAGCTGTCTTCAGATCACAAGTCATCAGGTGGGCAGCCCTGCCTTTACCAATATGGCCACATCCACACAGAGGCAGTGCAGAACAAAGCATGGTAAGTCCGTAATGGGACTAGTTTTGGGCAGAACTTCTTGAGTTCAGTTCCATTTTAAATCTGATCTCGCTTGTTTAGCTAACAGACATTAAAAGGACAATACTTCCACTTTTTTTTTTTTTTTGTCAATTTTTATTATTTATGAAGACTCATTGCATTGTGCAATGCTATATGAATAGCTCGGTAAACATGGACATGGTATGCATATTAGTCGAACAAGGACATAACAATTTTAAAGGATGACACAGATAGCATTGTTCTCTACAATTCCATTTGTCCTGGGTCTTGTGCATTAAATTGGTTATAGATGATGATGTTGGCCAAAGAACTAATTCCCCCATCCACACATTCGATGTGGATGCGGAGAATCCTCCCTGCTGCACTATTCTATTCTGACAATGGGACTTCTTTGCTGCCAGAATACACTGAATCAGTGCTCTCTCGAGGCAGGAACGGCCATGGTTTGATTGAAATTTGTCCGGTCCCTGCTGAAATTTTTTTATCCATCTATGGCCAGCATTAGTCAGTATTCTAAAGTCTGGACTATAGATATGAGAGAGAGGAACGGTGTGTGTTTTGTTAATGAGGTAGAGTTGGGGATATTGTAACTCCTATAACGATAGAAATGGAGATACCGTAACTCTGAGATGTATTTTCTAATTGGTGGAAAGGGGAAGTGGAGGCTGGAAGTGTTGGATAAGTAATGTATGAGATTGGTAATAGAAGGGGGGGTAGAGGAAGGATGGGATATCAGTCGTAGAAAGTGGTACACTTGTGTGAGGGATACAATTGAGGGACACATCAAGGATTGTGTTGGTGGTGGCTCTGAGATGTATTTTCTAATTAGTGGAAAGGGGAAGTGGAGGCTGGAAGTGTTGGATAAGTAATGTATGAGATTGGTAATAGAAGGGGGAGTAGAGGAAGGATGGGATATCAGTCGTAGAAAGTGGTACATTTGGGTGAGGGAGTACAATTGAGGGACACATCAAGGATTGTGTTTGGTGGTGGCTCTGAGATGTATTTTCTAATTAGTGGAAAGGGGAAGTGGAGGCTGGAAGTGTTGGATAAGTAATGTATGAGATTGGTAATAGAAGGGGGAGTAGAGGAAGGATGGGATATCAGTCGTAGAAAGTGGTACACTTGGGTGAGGGAGTACAATTGAGGGACACATCAAGGATTGTGTTGGTGGTGGCTCTGAGATGTATTTTCTAATTAGTGGAAAGGGGAAGTGGAGGCTGGAAGTGTTGGCTAAGTAATGTATGAGATTGGTAATAGAAGGGGGAGTAGAGGAAAGATGGGATATCAGTCGTAGAAAGTGGTACACTTGGGTGAGGGAGTACAATTGAGGGACACATCAAGGATTGTGTTGGTGGTAGCGATGGGATAAGCCAGAGAAATCCTAGAGAGGTTAAGGGGAGGAGGAGAGCATTGATGAGGGTAATATGTCCCCTTTAAAGAGAAGCCCTGTGGTTCCAAGTGTTGAAGGACAAAACATAGGACGTCTAGGTCCCGTTAGTAGTTCTTACAGATTTCCATCGTCCTAGTCTTGCCATTGTATTTAGATTCATTGGTGCCCCAGCTAAATCATCCCTGTCTCGAAATCGGCTACCTGGTAGTTTGTGTCAGGGGTTTGTCCAGCCTTGACACATTTTGTCTGAAGTATCCTCACAAAACCTTGATTCTCACTGACACTCAGAACAGTAAATAAACCAAGTATGGAAAACATATGCAAGACTCGGGCTAATTGTAATACAAACAGATGGAGCGTACAGCCCTATGCGCTTCCACGCTGCCTACTGCCAACAGACTGGCAAGTGACCTACATTAAGGTGGCAGCTGCCCTCCTTTTGTCTCACTGTATCTTCTTTCTGCATTCCTGCCACCGAAAATAACCACACAGTCCTTGATCTCTGAGAAAATGCAAATTGTGCCCTTCATGGATATGCAGTACGGTTTTGTGCCAATTTAAGAACCTTTTTTTCTTTGTGAAAATACATGCCCGGTGGATGCACAATGTTTTAGTATAAAGTAAACCCATTGAACCGAGCATAAGATGAAAAAAATACATAAACATGGGTTATCTTTAGTAAAAACTACCAAAAGATCAGTATGAGAAAAAAAATATATAAAAAAAATATATGTGTTGACTGCGCTACCCCTTGTAATATGTGTTTTTAAAGTGCTTTAAACAAAATATACATTTAAATATACCACAATAAATTTATAAGTTTGTATACATTAGTGATAATAATAATTAATACAAATCAATATTTTCTTCTGCTGTTCACCCCGTGACTTCCAATATTAATTATTGCGTGCCAAAAAAAACTAATTAATTTAGGCAAAACAAACCAAACGAAAAAAAAAACAACAATAAATGTCTGTAATAATTTCTGCTGGTGCTGAGAAAGCAATCTTCAGCATAAAAGTGTTTCAATCTTCCTAATTCCTGTGTCCGTGCTTCCTTTATCCACCACTATAGTGACGACACCACCACCACCATAAGAATTGGCCACTCACCAGATGTTAATATAATGAATGCCTTTGGTTCATTAGTAGGGATAACCACTCCACTCCTCTCAGGTCTATGCTGTTTCCAATATACAGATTTACCAATGTCCAACCTCATAAAAAATGAACAACGATCATTGCGCAGTATGTCTGTGCTTTTATTTATAAAAAGGTAAAAACAAATGGGTTCACTCACATTTTTAAGTGCCTAACAGTTGGCACCAAACTTATCCAGCCGCTCGAATGGGTACAGATAGCTGAGGGTATTGCCTGTATCTCATATGTCAGCGTGCGTCCCAAGCCTCCTTTTGTTTAACCGGAAGTGACGTAGTCCGTGTTTTAGCAGCCTCTATGCATTTCGCAAACACTGTTGCGTCCTCAGGAAGCTTCCTGAGGATGAGGTTGGACATTGGTAAATCTGTATATTGGAAACGGCATAGACCTGAGAGGAGTGGAGTGGTTATCCCTACTAATGAACCAAAAGGCATTCATTATATTAACATCTGGTGAGTGGCCAATTCTTATGGTGGTGGTGTTATCGTCACTATAGTGGTGGATAAAGGAAGCACGGACACAAGAATTAGGAAGATTGAAACACTTTTATGCTGAAGATTGCTTTCTCAGCACCAGCAGAAATTATTACGGACATTTATTGTTGTTTTTTTGGTTTCGTTTGGTTTGTTTTGCCTAAATTTATTTTGTTTTTTTTTGGCACACAATAATTAATATTGGAAGTCACGGGTGAACAGCAGAAGAAAATATTGATTTGTATTTATTATGATCACTAATGTATACAAACTTATAAATTTATTGTGGTATATTTAAATGTATATTTTGTTTAAAGCACTTTAAAAACACATAATACAAGGGGTAACGCAGTCAACACATATATATTTTTTCTCATACTTTTTTACAGGTTTTAATTTTAGTAGAACCTTATTTGACTGCAGCACACCACACAAATTCACACATCTTCACAAATTTGGATGGTTTGATTATAATATTATTTCAATTTGCGCCGGTAGACACTTATTTTAGAATTTACAAAAGATCAGTAGGTTATTATCTCTCATGATGGTATTCAGTAATTGTATTTATTTTTTCCCCTATGCCCTTCTTCTTCGTCTTCTTCCTCTTCCTCTTCCTCTTCCTCTTCCTCTTCCTCTTCCTCTTCCTCTTCCTCTTCCTCTTCCTCTTCTTCTTCTTCTTCTTCTTCCTCTTCCCACATATGATAAAATTCATATCTGGGACAAACCATATAACATTGCAAGGGGTGCTTACAACAGTCAACTTTGATTTACCGTATTTATCGGCGTATAACACGCACCTTTTTCCCCCTTAAAATCAGGGAAAATTGTGGGTGCGTGTTATACGCCGATCCCCGCCGTTCCCCCACTGATTTTTAAGGAGACAAGCGAGCGGAGCCGAGATACACAAAGCCGAAGTACACTCGGCTTTACTCGGCGCCTCTCGCAGTCCCGCCCACCTCCACTGATTGCGAAAGGAGCGAGCGCCGCTGACATGCAGAAAGCCGAAATGTACTTTGGCTCCTCTCGCAGTCCCGTCCCTGACTGTGAGCAGAGCCAAGTCCAGCCGAAGTACACTGGGTTTTCTGTATGTCACCGGCACTCGCAATCAGTGGAGATGGGCAGGACTGTGAGCCGAAGTACACTCGGTTTCTGTATCTCGGCTCCTCTCCGCTGTCCGCTCACAGTCAAAAATCAGCGCCAAATTTAAATCGATATCCTGAAAAGAGACTGGCAAGGCTACAATGATGGACAAGGCTGCAGATGACACTGGGCTAGGCTGCAATGATGGACAAGGCTGCAGATGGACACTGATAAAGCTGCATTGATGGGCATTTTAATGTAAGTTTTTTTCCATAAAATCCCCCCCTTAAAATTGGGGTGCGTGTTATACGCTGGCGCGTGTTATACGCCGATAAATACGGTATATGGTTTAAATCTTTCTTCCCCCCCAAAAAAAAAAAAGTTGCAGTAAGGCCTCAGTTTACATGGGCAGGCGGAGTGGTAACAACAGATGGTTGAGCCGCGGTTTGAACATCTAGCACCAACATTGCCTGCGTTGGCAGTGGAAGTACGTACACAACTTCTACGATTGCAGCACAGCGAAATGTATACTAAAGGTCACGTTTAGCAGGCAGTACCACCATCAAATGTGACCCATTCAAATTATTGTGGCATGCAGCATCCACGTGTTGTACTTGGCGCAGAGCGGTGTGGTGGACTTTCATTGCTTAATCCAGGTGGTAAGGAGGCAGCATGTCCCCTCGAGCCACCTTCATATGCCAGAAGAACGAGTCCTAACCATCTAAAGCAGGGGTCTCCAGATTTTCTAAACAAAGGGCCAGTTTACCGTCCTTCAGGCTTTAGGGGGGCTGGACTGTGGCCATTGGACGTAGAAAGTCGTCCTGGCTTCAGTGGGAGTAAACAATTATCCATCTTGGTTTTAGTGGAAGGAATGGTTCCCCAAGGACCGTCTAAGGGCATGCAAAGGTCCACATCTGAACTGCAAGCCACTGTTTGGAGGCCACTGGTCTAAAAAGTGAGTTGGGCTTTAGTTTGTCCATTAAAACCTATTTTAAGAGACACTGTTCCAAGTTCCCTTAGGCAAGAACAAGCATTTCACCCTTGCCATGTGAGGGGCAACCCCACTGCAAGGGCAGTTTTGAAATCTTTGGAGTTCAGCTTTAAGAGCTCTGTTGTTTTCTAGACAAATGCAGATCAATTCTTGTCGCTCCATCTTATCAGTTATAATCCACCATGATCTGAACAGTCTTCTCACTAAGGTTATTGACTTTGAGGTTAATTGAACATATGTCCCTCCAGAAGGATTTGGCTCATTTTTACATAGTGTGCCTGCCAGTAACATGAATACATGTGTGACATGTGGGGAGAGAGTTCATAACTTGGTTGTGGTTGTGTGACACTATTAAATATCTACGTTCGTGTGGCTAATAGTTGACCGTTATATCACATGACGTTTTGGAGCGTTCTGTTCTGAAATGCAAAAAGCCTAAAGTATACAAGATTATTTTGTAGTTTGAGATTAGCCTTTTGTTTTAATGCTGATTTGCTGCATTTTAATTTCAGTCTGCTGAGATAAGGTTTTTGGTAGCAAGGGGGTTCATCCCAAAATGCTGAGCGATTGATGATCTCTGTGGTTGAAGCTACAGCTATAGGGGCTGTTTTGGATTGTGCGCTCAACTGTTTTTTTTAAACATTTTACAATTTTTCAAAAATTTCAACATGACAGCCCCCAGCATTTGCACCTTGCAAATGCTGGGGGCTCTGGCAGACCTAATTATTTTAGTACTTTCTGATTTGGTGAGGTTGGGGTGGAGAAATTATTCTGGAATCCAGCCAGCAGGATTTCTTTTAGGATCCAGCTCAAAAATTAAAGTGGAAGTAAACCCCCCTATGGTTTCAGCCAAGGAAGCTGCCATCTTGCCTCTGTTTAATCTTCAACTGCCACAGTGCTGCACATGTGATCCGTTATGACACCAGCCATTGGATGGTTTGACTGTTTGGTTGAGAGCACAGCCAATGTGCAGTTAGCATTCACGGCATTTTTTTTTTTTTTTTAGACTGTTAAATCAATGGGTTTACTTCCGCTTTAAGCACCAGATGTACTTTTTTTTTTTTTTTTTTTTTTTTAAAGAATTTTTTCCAAATTGTACAAAAAAGAATAAAGAGAAAATAACAGGAGATATAAAAAAAAACATTCCAAGGCAATATACCAGTATTAGAAACCAATGAAATTGTTGGCTGCACACCAGAGTAACAAAGGTCCCTTTTATTTCTCTTCAATAAAACAAAAGATATACCGTATATACTCAAGTATAAGCCGAGTTTTTCAGCACATTTTTTTGTGCTGAAAATGCCCCCCTCGCTTATACTCGAGTCAAGCACTTTTCTGCAGCAGAGAATGACATTTTTTGACCCGACTTTGGGGCCTCGTATCTCGGGGCCACTTGGTGCTAGGAACCCAGTGGAACTAGCACTAAAACATATCCAACTTTGGGGTTCCTAGAACCAAGGGGCCCCCAAAATTGGTTCGGAAAATGTCATTCTCTTCTGCAGAAAAGTGCTTGACATTTTCCGACCCAAATTTGGGGCCCCGTATCTCAGGTCCACTTGTTGCTAGGAACCCCAAATTTGGTGTGCAAACCCAGTGGAACCAACACTACAACAGCTTCGAGATACAGGGCCCCAAAGTAGGTCAACTGTGTCCATCTGCAGCAATGTCACTTCAGGACCCTTTGGGTCCAGAGACCCCACATTTTGGCTGCAACTAGGGGGCATCTAGGAACCCTTAACTACCAAGTTCGGGGACTTATGGCTGCAAATGGGCACAGTGAGGCTGCAAATGGGCATTGTTGACCCTCTTTTACACTTACAGTAGCTGGGCATTTCTCACCCTAGGCCTATGCTTGAGTCAATAAGTTTTCCCAGTTTTTTGGGGTAAAATTAGGTGCCTCGGCTTATATTCAGGTTGGCTTATACTCCAGTATATACAGTAACCCCACAGGATGATAACAAGTGCATTAGGTAGATGCGTTTCACACAGTTACATTGTGCTTATTCATGAATAAGCACAATGTAACTGTGTGAAACATGTCTACCCCGATGCACTTATAACCCCACAGGATGGTAACATCTTTTGTTTTTTATTGAAGAGAACTAAAGGGACTGCTAACTAAAGGGTTGCTCCGGTGTTCAGCCACCAATTTCTTCCTCCACATCATTTGCACGGCAGGCGAGCCGAGGCTTGCACCCGTGGGAGCAGTCCTCTCCCCATCTCACCTGGAGCGGTGTTTCTCCTGTTCCTATTAGAAATCGATGCAGTATAAGATTGCATAGGTGATGCAATTAAGAACAGTTGAACATTACTGCAGACTTAATGAAGATAACAAATGGGGTGATCAGTTCCAAGGCTACAGCAAGAAGCCAGGAATGGAGTCATCCCATAGTAAAGCATATTGTAGTAAGACGAAAACTCAAGAAAAAATACCCGAAAAGGAGTATTCTACCTAATAAAGCGTGAAATCGTTACAGCACAGTATCATGGTATCTAGGAGAGCTAAAATATTACAAAAACAGCGAGAAATAGACAAAGGAGATAGGCCAAACACATCCTAGAAAGGGAGAAGGAAAGAGGCCACAAGGTGTGCAAAAGCTTAAGGTGATTAAGGGTCACATATTCATCCCATGTATCCCGAACTCCATTAAATTTAGCTAGGGGATTACGAAATCTAGCTGTAAGATATTCCATGGATCTAATTTCTCTAACACATTGCAGAAGGGTAAAAAATGTAGGGGGATGTCTGTTTCCATCAAGCAGCGATTAAGCATCTAGCCTCTGTAAAGGCCAATACACGGTCGGATTTTCCGATGGATTCTGTCCTATTGGACAATGTTGTTGGAAATTCCGACCGTGTGTAGGCACCATCGGACATTTTCCATCGGATTGTCTGACGGACAAAGTTTTATCTCCTGCTCTAAAAATTTTCCGATCACACCAATTCCGATCGTGTGTAGCGTAGTCCGACGGACAAAGTGCTACGCATGCTCAGATCACATTACAAGTACAAAGCTATTGGCTACTAGCCTCTACGTAGTCCCGTCGTGGGCAACGAACGTCACCACGTTCAGAATGATCGGATTTTCCGACAACTTTGTCCGACCGTGTGTATGCAACACCAGTGTCGGACTAAATCCGTCTGAAAAAATCTGATGGATTTTGTGGTCGGATTTTCCGACCGTGTGTACGGGGCATTAGTATGTGTGTCATCAATTTTTGTTAAAGGATTTCCCAAGTTCCCACACTGGAAGGCCCAAAAATGATGCGTTGGCGGTCTAGGTGGATAGGTATCTCAGCGACCTTACAGAGAAGTGAATTAAACTCCTCCCAAAAGGGTATAATTTTTGGACACATCCAGAAAATATGAAACCGAGATCCCACCACCGATTCGCACCTCCAGCATCTGTTGGAGAAGGAGGGAAAGATATTTATGTAAGAGTTCAGGAGTATAAAACCACTTACTGTATTTTCTGGCGTATAAGACTACCTTTTACACCGAAATTACACAGCCAAAAAGCGGGGGTCGTCTTATACGCCGGGTGAAGAAGCCGCCAGATGGATATCAGTCCGCCGGGCGCTCTGTAAAATTGTAATATGTATACAGTATGCGCCGCTCAGCCAATCCCAGCGGGCGATGCACTCTGATGAGTACAGAGCCTGCTAAGCCTGCTCGGATTGGATAACAACCTCTGCCAATCCGAGCAGGCTACATGAGTCAGAGCGGCACATGCTGATGTCACAGCCTCTGCCAATCCGAGCAGGCTTTGTATCCATCAACAGATTAGTAAAATACAATGCCTGCCATGATTGGCTCAGCGGTGCACACTGTCTGCACACTGTATTCTGAAGTGTACCTTGCGCTACTGTACTAACACAGAATCATATACTGTGTGTACTTGATGCTCTACATATTAACAAAGAATCCTGCACTGCACATCCAGCTCCAGATCTCCCCTAAAATACAGGTATGATTTATGGTGCTTTAGAGGAGAGGATTCATTGTTGCTGCCTTCCAATTGTGGGATCTCTGGGACTTGTAGTTCACCAGTTTCCTTTTTCTGATGTTAAGTCTGATGTTTTTTTAATTTTTAATTTTTTTTATTTTTTTTCTGACGTTTTTTTGTAAATGGCGTTGCCTCGGAAGGGGGGTAGTCTTATATGGTGAGTATAGCCCCAAACCTAAGTTTTCACTGGAAAAATAGGGGTCGTCTTATACACCCAGTCGTCTTATACGCCGGCAAATACGGTAAACAGAATTTTTATAAGCATTTTCCTTATAAGCTGTGCACATGGAGCTTTTATAGGCTTGCGACCAGAGCAGCCGCCAGATCTACAAGGAGAGTTCACGACCCAACATTGCTTCCCATTTCAACATATAAGAACATTTATGGAATGGTTCCACTGTAATAGTAGCCAGGACCTAATGTATATCAGAGATCATGGCCTTTCTAGATGGGCCTTCTGCGCAAATTCTCGGGCGAGCAAAGACAAGATGTTTGATGAGAAACTGTGCATGGTGTCGAATTTGCAAATAACTATAGAATGATGAATTGGGGAGATCATGTTTATTCTGAAGGTCGGAAAACGGCAACATCCGAAGTGAACTGCGGTCTACTATATCCCTAAAATCAAATTTGTTTCCCTGGGAAGCACCATAGATGTAGTCGGGCTGTCCGGAATATTAGGATTACAAAGGAAAGAGGTTATCATGGATTTCTTAGAGGCAAGGTCAAATTTTATTTCTGGCATATGACCAAACACACCTAGTAAATTGTATTGGGGCAAGCAGTGTAGCGCCCATGTCTGAGGAATCTGAACCCCATAAAAAGGAGTTTGGATGTATAGGGTCCACCCATAATTTTTTCCAGCTCCAGTCAGCGATTTATAGGAACCAAATGTAGTCCAGGAGGCCAGGTGCCTTAGGTAGCCTGCATAAAATATAAAAGTTTTGGAATTATCCTAATTTATCCTAATTATCCTAATTTTCACTGTGTCTATAGGACCTATAAAAGAAATGGGACAAATTTTGTCCAAGAACGCAACGGGTTCACAATGTCCCTATACAACCGGGGAAAGTTGTGCTTATACAGAGATGAGTAGGTGGGTGTATTGTGTACCCCTAGGTATTTAAGTGCATTCGTTTTCTAGCTATAGTCAAAGGTGGCCTGGAGCTGTGCCAAACATGATTGGGGCAGTTGTACTTTTTTAGGAGAATTGGCTACCTGTTTTTTTGGGATTTTTCCAGCTCTGCATAAAGGGACCAGTAGCTTTGGGGAGAAGCATGCCAAAGGTCAATTTTGTGAGCTGAAGTTTGTATGATTGAGGGTTCCATGTTTTGGGTGTTCCAAAGCATTCTAGAAGTTCTATTTACCCATCTGAATACTCTTCTTGGTTACACGCTTTTTAGTCATGTAGGAAGTAATCCATAGATGTAAGTTTTTCCCTCAAGGACCCAACTGGCAATAGATGGACTTCTCAAGTATTTAGCATGAGCACTAAAGTGGTGTATACATTGCAGTTGGGTCCTTGAGGGAAAAACACAGCAATGGATGGACTTCTCGAGTATTTAGATGATGCACTAAAGTGGTGTATACATTGCTGTGTTTTCACCTCAAGGATCCAACTGGTAATGGATGGACTTCTCGAGTATTTAGCATGAGCACTAAAGTGGTGTATACATTGCTGAGTTTTCCCCTCAAGGACCCAACTGGCAATAGATGGACTTCTCAAGTATTTAGCATGAGCACTAAAGTGGTGTATACATTGCTATGTTTTCCTCAAGGACCCAACTGGTAATGGATGGACTTCTCGAGTATTTAGCTTGAGCACTAAAGTGGTGTATACATTGCTGTGTTTTCAGCTCAAGGACCCAACTGGCAATGGATGGACTTCTCGAGTATTTAGCATGAGCACTAAAGTGGTGTATACATTGCTGTTTTCCTCTCAAGGACCCAACTGGTAATGGATGGACTTCTCGAGTATTTAGATGATTCACTAAAGTGGTGTATGCACTGCTATGTTTTCCTCAAGAATACAACTGGCAATGGATGGTCTTTTCTATTATTTAGTGTATGCACTAAAGTGGTGAATGCGCTGCCATGTTTTTTTTCCTCAAGAACCCAACTGGCAGTGGATGGACTTTTCAAGTATTTCGTTTACAAAATGTTCTCAGTACTTCACTGAGTGGTTTAGCATTTCGTTAAGACACCCCTAAACATGGTATGGCTCACAAAAAGAACTGGGAAAGGATACTTTAAAAAAAAAAAAAAGCTTACCAAATGGCTCCTATATCCTTGAAACCACTAGATTTTTCCAGTAGGGTAAACTAAGGGCATGTATTGGTTTAAAGCGAACCTTCAGTAATTTTTTTTTCAACTTTCCATCTATTGAATCTTCTGCCCTTGTTGCTTTAACTTTGGATAGTAAAACATTTTTTTTCTGCAAGTAAATACCTTATACAGCCCACTTCCTGTTTCTTGTCTGGTCATTAGCCTAGGGAGGCTTATGACATCATGCACATCTCTCTCTCTCTCTCTCTCTCTCTCTCTCTCTCTCTCTCTCTCTCTCTCTCTCTCTCTCTCGAGAGAGAGAGAGAGAGAGAGAGAGAGAGATTGCCAGGAAGGAAGGGAGGGGGTGAGTCATAAGTTGGCCAATGAGCTGCAGAGCTGGAGGTGTGTCTGTAAATCCAGGAAGTGAACAGGCAGCAGCTTCAGCTGCCCACAGTTAAAATGGCTGCAGCCAGACTAAGTGGAGGGAGATTTCTGCAGTATATTTGGCAAGTACAGAATCGTAGTACCGTATATACTCGAGTATAAGCCGAGTTTTTCAGCACTTTTTTTTTTGTGCTGAAATGCCCCCCCAGCCCCCCCCCCCACCCCCCGATTATACTCGAGTCAAGCACTTTCCTGCTGCAGAGAATGACAGTGAGGCTGCAAATAGGCTTTGTTGACCCTCTTTTACACTTACAGTAGCTGCGCATTTCTCACCCTAGGCTTATACTCGAGTCAATACGTTTTCCCAGTTTTTTTGTGGTACAATTAGGTGCCTTGGGTCTGCTTATACTCGAGTATATACGGTGTATATATAAAATATGCAAAGTGCTTGGAGGGAAGCTTCAGAATGGAAAAGATGTTTTTATTCCAAATTATGTAAGCAGACTGCAGTTCCACTTTAATATGCGATTGTAAACAGTTGAGGAACAGGTCGCCCTCCTTTTGAGGGACAGTTCTCAAATACTTTTGGTAGAAGTGGTCATGTTGTGGGTCATTGATTAGTATGGTGATGGAATGCTGTCCACCAACCTATGGGGCTGTTGACTTGTAGATTTAGGGCCTCGTAATATGGCATGTAGGCAGGGTGGATAAAACTCTGTTGCTACTTGTATATTTGAGGCTGATAGCGTGGAAGAACATTGCGTTAGTGCTGAGCTGTAAGGAACAGAGGATGTGACTCGCAAATAATTTTCTTCTCTTTCAGTGTTGGGGAGGTTTTGCTGCTCTTCCTCCTCCCTTGGTTCCTGGTCAGGGCATGCCAAGCATGACAAGTTGCATTTCTCAGCTGACTTGTCAGGGTTGGCGAGCGCCCCACAGCTCCCTGCCCCCTGGGCTTGGAATGTACAACCAGCTGTGTGCATGGGATACCCCCCTCCCTGGATGCAGAAGACCTGCACAGCTGGGTTCCCCCTTGTTTAAGCTTTCTCCTCCTGAATTAACCCTTCTGACCCCGGAGCTGAGCCATAAACCGGGCACATGAAATAGAATCGCAGCCTTGCAATGCATGCTGCCAAAATATTTTAAAGAGGATGTAAACTTAAAAATGTATCCAGTGTAGAAGAATGGAAAATATTTTCTAGTGTATCACAATTGTCACGCAATTTCACACTCTTAAAAACGCATGTAAAACGCTTCGAGTTGGGTAGCGTTTCTGAAATGAAACCATTTGCATCTCTTTGTGTGGTTTGGTAAAATGTTGCTAGCAAAAGTTAGACGCACCTAAACTGTAGGCGCGTCTAGCGTTTGTGCGTTTAATACATTGCATTGGCGAGAATACATTTTTATATTCTGGCCAATAGAATGCATTAAAACGCAAATGCTTGATTCACATAAATGCCCCATGGTACATTTACTGCGGGGCGGCGGCTCCTCTGTGCAGAATTGCGTGCAGATGCGTGATTCTGCACTTCTGGGTCTAGTGCGCGCACACGCAGACTGACGATCTGTAAACAAGGCAGATCACCCTTCTGTGGCAAGGGAAGGCAGTGATCTTGTGTTTCTTGTACGCAGGAACACAGATCTCTGCCTTCCCCCAGTACAAGCACCTCCCACACTGTTGGCAAGCACTCCTTAGGCACACATTGAACCCTTTGATCACATCCCTGCCAGTGTCGCTAGTATAGTGATAGTGCATATTTTTTTTTAGCACTGGTCCCCCAAAAAGTGTCAGTTATGTGTCCGATTTGTCTGCCGTAATCTCAAAGTCCTGCTATAAGTCGCTGATCGTCACCATTTACTAGTAAAAAATCCAAAAATATATCCTATAGTTTGTAGACGCTCTAACTTTTGCGCAAAAATATGTAGCAGAATACATATTGGCCCTTCCCTCGCCTCTTCCCTCCCCCCCCCGCGCTCGACTCTTCCCTCCCCCCGCTCGACTCTTCCCTCCCCCCCCCCCGCTCGACTCTTCCCTCCCCCCGCTCGACTCTTCCCTCCCCCCCGCTCGACTCTTCCCTCCCACCGCTCGACTCTTCCCTCCCACCGCTCGACTCTTCCCTCCCCACCGCTCGACTCTTCCCTCCCCCCCCCCGCTCGACTCTTCCCTCCCCACCGCTCGACTCTTCCCTCCCCACCGCTCGACTCTTCCCTCCCCACCGCTCGACTCTTCCCTCCCCCCGCTCGACTCTTCCCTCCCCACCGCTCGACTCTTCCCTCCCCCCCCGCTCGACTCTTCCCTCCCCCCCCCCCCCCCGCTCGACTCTTCCCTCCCCCCCCCCGCTCGACTCTTCCCTTCCCCCGCTCGACTCTTCCCTCCCCCGCTGGACTCTTCCCTCCCCACCGCTGGACTCTTCCCTCCCCTCGACTCTTCCCTCCCCTCCCCTCGACTCTTCCCTCCCCACCGCTCGACTCTTCCCTCCCCACCGCTCGACTCTTCCCTCCCCACCGCTCGACTCTTCCCTCCCCACCGCTCGACTCTTCCCTCCCCACCGCTCGACTCTTCCCTCCCCACCGCTCGACTCTTCCCTCCCCACCGCTCGACTCTTCCCTCCCCACCGCTCGACTCTTCCCTCCCCACCGCTCGACTCTTCCCTCCCCACCGCTCGACTCTTCCCTCCCCACCGCTCGACTCTTCCCTCCCCACCGCTCGACTCTTCCCTCCCCACCGCTCGACTCTTCCCTCCCCACCGCTCGACTCTTCCCTCCCCTCCCCCCTCCCCTCCCCTCGACTCTTCCCTCCCCCCCCGCTCGACTCTTTCCCTCCCCCCGCTCGACTCTTTCCCCCCCCCCCCGCTCGACTCTTTCCCTCCCCCCGCTCGACTCTTCCCCCCCCCCCCCCCCGCTCGACTCTTTCCCTCCCCCCCGCTCGACTCTTTCCCTCCCCCCCGCTCGACTCTTTCCCTCCCCCCCGCTCGACTTTCCCTCCCCCCCGCTCGACTCTTTCCCTCCCCCCGCTCGACTCTTCCCTCCCCACCGCTCGACTCTTCCCTCCCCACCGCTCGACTCTTCCCTCCCCACCGCTCGACTCTTCCCTCCCCTCCCCTCCCCTCCCCTCCCCTCGACTCTTTCCCTCCCCCCCGCTCGACTCTTTCCCTCCCCCCCGCTCGACTCTTTCCCCCCCCCCCGCGCTCGACTCTTTCCCTCCCCCCCGCTCGACTCTTTCCCTCCCCCCCGCTCGACTCTTTCCCTCCCCCCCGCTCGACTTTCCCCCCCCCCCCGCTCGACTCTTTCCCTCCCCCCCGCTCGACTCTTTCCCTCCCCCCCGCTCGACTCTTTCCCTCCCCCCCGCTCGACTCTTTCCCTCCCCCCCGCTCGACTCTTTCCCTCCCCCCCCGCTCGACTCTTTCCCTCCCCCCCGCTCGACTCTTTCCCCCCCCCCCCCCGCTCGACTCTTTCCCTCCCCCCCCCGCTCGACTCTTTCCCTCCCCCCCCGCTCGACTCTTTCCCTCCCCCCCCCCCCCCGCTCGACTCTTTCCCTCCCCCCCGCTCGACTCTTTCCCTCCCCCCCCGCTCGACTCTTTCCCTCCCCCCCCCGCTCGACTCTTTCCCTCCCCCCCCGCTCGACTCTTTCCCTCCCCCCCCGCTCGACTCTTTCCCTCCCCCCCGCTCCCCCCCCCCCCCCGCTCGACTCTTTCCTCCCCCCCCCCCCCCCGCTCGACTCTTTCCCTCCCCCCCCGCTCGACTCTTTCCCTCCCCCCCCGCTCGACTCTTTCCCTCCCCCCCCGCTCGACTCTTTCCCTCCCCCCCCGCTCGACTCTTTCCCTCCCCCCCCGCTCGACTCTTTTCTCTCTCTTCTTCCTGCTCATATAGTAGTAAGTGTATAAAGTAAAATCCTGAAAATATGGTAAACAAGTAAAAAGTGATAAGATCCCTTGACCTTTGTACTTGTTGAATACAGACTATATATTCCTGTCACTGATCTCATTTGTTTGTCATACCTTCTCTATGAAAGTTCTTCACGGCTGGGGCTCTCCTGGATCGTCCATCTTTCACCTCTCACATTGTCAGCTGTAGATTATGAGCTCAGAGCTGTAAGTGGAAAATGAGCTCAGACAAAACAGGAAGGTGAATAGAGTGACATGGCTCCGTGTATACTATAGATATGGTTCTGGGCACTTCTGCTCCCATGGGCCTTGTGCTGTCTGTTTGCATAATGACACTTCTATGAATAATGGATGGATTGGCCATTCTTAAATGGAATCTGAAGCGAGTTTTCATTGACCCTAAATATTGAGTTCTTGTAATGTTCACTTGGAAGATGGGCTCCCGGCAATCCGTACTCAGGTGACATACATGTAGCCGAACCGGTTTGCCTGCCAGAAGATTTGTGTTGATGTTTAAGCAGTTTTATGAGCTCTGCATCCCTGCCAGACTATGTAGAAAGTTTTGACTGTTGTGGCTGCAAAGCTGGGTCTGGGACGCACCCGCAAGCCTTCTAACTGAGCTGATTCTTGCAGAACCATTGGCCCTCTCCAATGGTGTATAACCACACTACCGTTTCTTTCATCTCTAGTGATTCTATTGGTGAGATCTTTGAACTTTCCAAGCCTGCCTATATGCTGTGCCCATTATCGGGGGTTCCCACCATCCCTGTGCTGAGTTCCTGTGTCTGTACACCTACTGTGCCCATTATGAGGGGTTCCCACCATCCCTGTGCTGAGTTCCTGGGTCTGTACACCTACTGTGCCCATTATCAGGCGTTCCCACCATCCCTGTGCTGAGTTCCCGGGTCTGTACACCTACTGTGCCCATTATCAGGGTTCCCACCATCCCTGTGCTTAGTTCCTGGGTCTGTACACCTACTGTGCCCATTATCAGGGTTCCCACCATCCCTGTGCTTAGTTCCTGTGTCTGTACACCTACTGTGCCCATTATCAGCGGTTCCCACCATCCCTGTGCTGAGTTCCTGTGTCTGTACACCTACTGTGCCCATTATCAGGGGTTCCCACCATCCCTGTGCTGAGTTCCTGTGTCTGTACACCTACTGTGCCCATTATCAGCGGTTCCCACCATCCCTGTGCTGAGTTCCTGGGTCTGTACACCTACTGTGCCCATTATCAGGTGTTCCCACCATCCCTGTGCTGAGTTCCCGGGTCTGTACACCTACTGTGCCCATTATCAGGTGTTCCCACCATCCCTGTGCTGAGTTCCCGGGTCTGTACACCTACTGTGCCCATTATCAGCGGTTCCCACCATCCCTGTGCTGAGTTCCTGTGTATGTTCACATACTGTGCCCATTATCAGGGGTTCCCACCATCCCTGTGCTGAGTTCCCAGGTCTGTACTCCTGCTGGTGCCTATTATGAGGGGTTCCCACCATCCTTGCACTGCGTTCCTGGGTCTATACAGCACTAAAAGAACATCAGCGCTAATGGTGAAAAGGACCCTCCAAGTCTAGTAAAAATAATAAAGACAATCCTTGGCGGTGGAACTCTTCCAATCTCATCAGGGGTAAAATTCCTCCGTGAAGAACTCGGCATCGCATAGACCTTGCTGCCCTCTTCAGATATGGGAGTTCCTTATATAGCTGGAACAAAAGCAAAAATTAGGAGGAGGAGCCATTATACACAACAAGTTAGAGTGCTAACTCCCCACCTGGGTTGACCCATCGCCACCATCCCTGCATTGAGTTCCTGGGTTTGTACAACTGCTGTTACCATTGTCAGGGGTTCCCACCATCCCTGTGCTGAGTTCCCAGGTCTGTACACCTGCTGGTGCCTATTATGAGGGGTTCCCACCATCCCTGTGCTGAGTTCCCAGGTCTGTACACCTGCTGGTGCCTATTATGAGGGGTTCCCCCCATCCTTGCACTGCGTTTCTGGGTCTATACAGCACTAAAAGAACATCAGCGCTAATGGTGAAAAGGACCCTCCAAGTCTAGTAAAAATAAAGACAATCCTTGGCGGTGGAACTCTTCCAATCTCATCAGGGGTAAAATTCCTCCATGAAGAACTCGGCATCGCATAGACCTTGCTGCCCTCTTCAGATATGGGAGTGACTTGTATAGCTGGAACAAAAGGAAAAATTAGGAGGAGGAGCCATTATACACAACAAGTTAGAGTGCTAACTCCCCACCTGGGTTGACCCATCGCCCCCATCCCTGCATTGAGTTCCTGGGTTTGTACAACTGCTGTTACCATTGTCAGGGGTTCCCACCTTCCCACCATCCCTGTGCCGAGTTCCCAGGTCTGTACACCTGCTGGGCCCATCATGATGGATTCCTACCATCCCTGTGCTGAGTTCCTGGGTCTGTACACCTGCTGTCCATGTTGAAGGGTTCCCAAATTTCTTGTGTTGAGTTCCTGGGTCGTCGCCCCTTCTGTGCCCATTATGAGGGGCTCCACCATCCCTGTGCTGAGTTCCCTGGTCTGTACACCTGTTGTGCCCATTATGAGTGGTGCTCACTGTCCCTGTGCTTGGTTACTGGGTCTGTACACCTGCTGTGCCCATTATGAGTGGTGCCCACTATGCCTGTGCTGGGTTCCTGGGTCTATACACCTGCTGTACCCATTATGAGGGGTTCCCACCATCCCTGTGCTGAGTTCCTAGTTCTGTAACAGCTGCTGTTTATTTATGTTATGGGGGATATAACTGGAGGAGCTGGAACACACAATGGTGGACTGGAACACCTCAGACTCCCAGGTGCACAGGAGCAGAGCTGGGAATTACGGCAGGGAGATCGCACGTTTTGAGATTTCCCAGAATCCTGGTCTTGACCGAAAACTAAAATACAACTTTTGAGTGGACCGTCCTTCATACTAAACCCTTTTTTTTTTTTTTACTCTGTTTGCAGAATTGAGCATTCCAATTGTCTGCCGGTTTGGTGAACACATCAGAGCAGGTCCTCTTCGTCAGACATAATTAGTGTGTTTTGTGGGAAATCTCCATTAAACATTTCACAGCTCCCATGAATTGTCTCCTAATGTCTCATTAGAGGTGTGGACACCACATCACACAGCGCAATAAAGGAGTATGGAGGCGCCCAGCCTCGGAGTTGCTCGCAGGCTACAGAACCCATACCGCACATGTGGTCCATCCTGTCCTGCCAGTTTCCTGCTCGCTGGGACGTGCCGCAGAGATTTCACAAAGTGCCCCCTCCCCTTCTGTCTACCCAATGATGTAATGTGGATTCAGCTCTTGGCTGTGCTTCAGTCTCTTCCCTTCGCTGTTGGCTTCCTAAGATTTTTAAATAGAGAATGTCACTGAGTATGTGATGGTCTCTGTGGAATTTAGAGGACACAAGGCCTTTTTTTTGCAAAATTCACTAATGCCCTCTGCAGGGTACAAATATACCCAAAACCCAAGAACGAAAATGGAACGTTTTATCTTATTTGTTCTTGGATGTGCTGGCCGCATTGGTTTTCATTTTTCAGTGCGTGTCCTGCAAGTACAGACATTATTTTTTATTTTTTGTTTTCCACATATGCACATAATAAACGTACATGCACTTTCACTTGGCAGAATGATGTGTTTTTTTTTTTTTTTCTGTTTTTAAATGCACCCCCATGTATAAAAAAAGAAGACGTGCATTCAGTAGACATGTGCAATTCGCTTGGTTTTTTTTTCCGTCTTTTTTCGTTATTTTCGTTTTCGTACGAATGAACGAATGATTCGCTAAATCGAACGAATCCGAAAAACAACGAAAATCCGAAAAAAAACTAATTAGAAACAACGAATGAAGAAAATCAGAAAAACGAAAACAGGAACAACGAAAATGGATGAAAAAATTCGTACATTCGTAATTTTTTTTTTTTTTTGAATTGGTAATTTTCCGTGTCCCTTACAATGGCGCTGCTTAACGTGCTTCGAATAGATTGAACGAAAAAGTTCGTACATTCGTAACTTTTTTTTTTTTTAATTGGTAATTTTCCGTGTCTCTTACAATGGCGCTGCCTAACGTGCTTCGAATAGATTGAACGAAAAAATTAGTACATTCGTAACTTTTTTTTTTTCGATTAGACATGTCTCTTAAAATGTAATAATAGCATACACATTACATAAAATTATGAATTATGCTCCGATTACGAATGTACGAATAAATACGAATGCGTCCGAATTTAAACTAACGAATCAACGAAAAAATAACTCTTACGAATCGTTACGAATACGAACACCGACGACTTACGAATCGTTGCGAATCAACGGAAACGAAAAAAACAAAACGAAAATGAACAAATTTTTTTGTTGTGCACATGTCTAGCATTCAGTACTATGTATAGATATTTGTATTGGAATGCATATACCGTATATATACTCGAGTATAAGCCGACCCGAATATAAGTTGAGGCACCTAATTTTACCACAAAAAACTTGGAAAACTTATTGACTCGAGTATAAGCCTAGGGTGAGAAATGCGCAGCTACTGTAAGTGGAAAAGAGGGTCAACAATGCCCAATTGCAGCCTCACTGTGCCCATTTGAAGCCTCACTGTGCCCATTTGCAGCCATAGGTCCCCCAAACATCAAACTCTGTAGTTAATGGTTCCTAGATGCCCCCTAGCTGCAGCCAAAATTTGGGGTCTCTGGACCTAATGGGTCCCGAAATTGCTGCAGATGGACACAGTTGACCGAATTTGGGGCCCTGTATCTCAGGGCCACTTGGTGCTAGGAACCCCAAATTTGGATATGTTCCACAGGGTTTGCACACCAAATTTGGAGTTCCTAGCACCAAGTGGCCGCGAGATACGGGGCCCCAAAGTCGGGTTGGAAAATGTCAAGCAATTTTCTGCAGCAGAGAATCACATTTTCCGAGCCGACTTTGGGCCCCGTATCTCGGGGGCCACTTAATGCTAGGAACCCCAAATTTGGATATGTTGTTCCACTGGGTTTGCACACCAAATGTAGGGTTCCTAGCACCAAGTGCCCCGAGATACGGGGCCCCAAAGTCGGATCGGAAAATGTGATTCTCTGCTGCAGAAAAGTGCTTGACTCGCGTATGAGCCGAGGGGGGCACTTTCAGCACAAAAGAATACTTGACTTATACTCGAGTATATACGGTATATGTCCCAGTTTCCTGGTGCCAGATATTTTAGTTATTTAATTTTTTTAATGCATGGTCTTTGTTTGGATCAATGTTGCATAGAAAGCCTACTACTTGTGTGCTGTCACCTCTACATTACCTATGGAGGCCTCTGTGGTAGATAGAATTTCAAAGCTTCTGGAAATACCTGTCTAAGTGTAAACTGTCTGCTTTTACCTGTATTTTCCCCCATCACAGGGATCCTGGTTATGCTATTTACAGAGACTTATTTAACCAATGTCTGAATGAAGGACGTGGGGTGATGTCACCTGGGCAGGGAGTGGTGACGCCTGTATTTAAAGCAACATCAAAAAGAAAATGAAAGTATTTCAAAGTAACATTATCTATATAATGGGTAATAAAGGTTGTGTGTAGTACAATGATTATCCTCTTACATGTCTGTTTTAATAAACAGACAAAAAAAATAATCCTTGCTGACAAGTTTAGTAATACAGATCTTAGCATGTGGTGGCATACAATCCTTGCTTGGTTCATCCCGTCTTTTTTCATGGAACACATGACTGCTGAGCGGTGATGTAAGTAACTGAGTTAAAATAAACGGAGTTACTTAACCACTTCAGCCCCGGACCAATTGGCAGCCAAAGGACCAGGCCCCTTTTTGCGTTTCGGCACTGCGTCGCTTTAACTGACAATTGCGCGGTCGTGCGACGTGGCTCCCAAACAAAATTGGTGTCCTTTTTTTTCCCACAAATAGAGCTTTCTTTTGGTGGTATTTGATCGCCCCTGCGGTTTTTATTTTTTGCGCTATAAACAATAATAGAGCGACAATTTTGAAAACAATGCAATATTTTTTGCTTTTTGCTATAATAAATATCCCCAAAAAATATATAAAAAAACATTTTTTTCCTCAGTTTAGGCCGATACGTATTCTTCTACATATTTTTGGTAAAAAAAATCGCAATAAGCGATTATTGATTGGTTTGCGAATAAGTTATAGCGTTTACAAAATAGGGGATAGTTTTATAGCATTTTTATTAATATTTTTTTTTTTTACTAGTAATGGCGGCGATCAGCGATTTTTATTGTGACTGCGACATTATGGTGGACACATCGGACATTTTTGACACATTTTTGGGACCATTGTCATTTATACAGCAATCAATGCTATTTAAATGCACTGATTCCTGTATAAATGACAGTTGTAGTGAAAGAGTTAACCACTAGGGGAGGGGAGGGGTTATGGGCTGTGACGTGTGTGTTTCTTAACTTAAGGGGGCGGGGCTGACGTCTGACATCATTGATCGGCTTCCCGATGACCGGGAATAGCCGATCAATTACAGTCAGTGTAGGAAGCGCGGGGAGAGGTTTGTTTACACAGATCCTCTCCTCGTTCTTCAGCTCTGTGACCCTATCGCGGGACACCAGCGGCGATCGGGTCCGCTGATCCCGCGGCCGGGGTCACGGAGCTCCCGACCGGGCCGCGAGCGCGACCCACAGGCAGGCATTTAAAGGGCCACGTACAGGTACGTGATTTTGCCTGCCTGTGCCATTCTGCCACAGTATATCTGCGTGAGGCGGTCGGGAAGCGGTTAACAGTTACTTTAGAGGGTAACAAGTAATCTAACTGATTACTCTTCCCCTCATGGTAAAGCAGTTCCCATTACTTGGGCGGCATTACCGCAATTACATCTAGATGGCAGTAGTGTAATTCCGGTGTCCTGCCGGATAAGGACCCCCTGTACTGCGCAGGCGCATCGCTTGCGCAGTACGAAGGACTACGGAGCTTCTGAAAATTGCCGAACCTAAACAGCTCTGAGTGAACTCTACACCGCACAGTTAACATGTAATTGTCGGAGGCGATGCCACACGCTCCCGATGCTCGTGCTACTCTGCAAGGGGTGTCTATCGTGTAACTAAGGAGCGGGTCTAGTATTACTGTAACCAAGGGGCGCATTTATTATTATATATCGAGCTCTGCCCATTAACCACTTGCTTACCGGGCCTATTTTGGCCTATTTTCCTTCATGTAAACATCCTCATTTTTTTGCTAGAAAATTACTCAGAACCCCCAAACATTGAGTACGTTTTTTTTAGCAGACACCCTAGGAATAAAATGGCGGTCATTGCAACTTTTTATCTCACACGGTATTTGCGCAATCATTTTTCAAACGCCTTTTTTTTGGAAAAAAAACGGTTTCATGAATTAAAAAATAACAAAACAGTAAAGTTAGCCCAATTTTTTTATATAACATGAAAGATGATGTTACGCCGAGTAAATAGATACCGAACATGTCATGCTTTAAAATTGCGCACAACCGTGGAATGGCGCCAAACTTCGGTACTTAATAATCTCCATAGGCGACGCTTTAATATTTTTTACTGGTTACCAGTTTAGAGTTACAGAGGAGGTCTAGTGCTAGAATTGTTGCATGCGCTCTAACGCACGCGGCGATACCTCACATGTGTAGTTTGAGCGGCGTTTACATATGCGGGCAGGACTTGCGTGTGTGTTAGCTTCTGATCGCGAGCTACAGGGGACAGGGGCGTTTTTAATTTTTTTTTTTTTATTTATTTATTTTTATTTTACTTAATTTTTTTATTTTTACACTTTTTAAAAAAAAAAAAAATTTGGATCGCTTTTATTCCTATTACAAGGAATGTAAACATCCCTTGTAATAGGAATGTATGTGACAGGTCCTCTTTATGGAGAGATGTGGGGTCAATAAGACCCCACATCTCTCCTCCAGGCTGGAAAGCATGAGATCGGTAAAATTTTTTTTACCGATCTCATGCTGACAGCCGCGATCGCGGCTTTGTTTACTTCCGGGTACCCGGCGTGACGTCATAACGTCGCGCCCGGGCCTCCGACGGTCATAGAGATGACTGGTGACCATCTGGTCACCGGAAATCTCTATGCTCGTCATCCGGCGGCGATCGATTCTTTCTCCGGGCCCCCGATGGCACGGGAGAGCCCGGAGAAGCACCGGATGGCGGCGGGAGGGGGGGACGTCCCCTCCCGCTGCCTATAAGAATGATCAGGCGGCGGAACTGCCGCTATGATCGTTCTTATGGTGCACAGAATCGCCGGCCGGAAAGAATGATATCTGAATGATGCCAATAGCTGCACGCATCATTCAGATATCACCACTCAAAGTCAAGGACGTCATATGACGTCCTTGGTCGGCAAGTGGTTAATTTAACATTCGTCCTCTTCTGTAGCCACCCGCCCCTTACAGAATATAATAATAGACCCGCCCCTTACAGAATATAATAATAGACCCGCCCCTTGCTTACATGGTATAACAGATCTGCCCCTTGGTTAGAGTAATAGAGCAGCCCCTTGGTTAGGCTGGCTTCACACTGGGGCGGTGCGGGGCGGCGACGGTAAAGCAGCGCTATATTTAGCGCTGCTTTACCATCGTTTTAACCCGCGGTATGCGGCCGCTAGCGGGGTGGTTTTAACCCCCGCTAGCGGCCGCAAAAGGGTTAAAAACCTCCGCAAAGCGCCGCTGCAGCGGCGGTTTGCGGGCGGTATCCCCGCGGTTTCCCATTGATTTCAATGGGAAGGAGCGGTATAGGAGCGGTAAATACACCGCTCCTTCACCGCTCCAAAGATGCTGCTAGCAGGACTTTTGTTGCGGTCCTGCTAGCGCACCGCTCCAGTGTGAAAGCCCGCCGGCTTTCACACTGGAGTGAATGGGGCCGGTTTTTTTCAGGCGGTATACAGGCGCTATTTTTAGCGCTGTACCGCCTGAAAACCGCCCCAGTGTGAAAGGGGCCTTAGAGTAATAGAGCAGCCCCTTGGTTACACGACAAAAAAATATATATAAAAAAAAAAGTCAGTTACTTTGCTGTGTAACTAATTACCTTTCCAATGTAGTAACTGAGTTACTAACGCAATTACTTTTTGGGAGAAGTAATTTGTAACTTAAAGTGGAGGGCCACCCTGAAAAAAAAAAACTAGATAAAAATGTTAATAAAAATTTAAAATGGAAAAAAAAAAAACATCATTTTTTTTTTTTTTTTTTTTTACATAGTTACATAGCTAGTTAGGTTGAAAAAAGACACAAGTCCATCCAGTTCAACCACAAATAAAAAAAAAAAAAATATATATATATATATATATATATATATATATATATATATATATATATATATATATATATATATATATATATATATATATATATATATATATATATATATATATATATATATATATATATATCTCATACAATCCCATATACCCCATTCTATACCCACAGTTGATCCAGAGGAAGGCAAAAAAAACCCCAGCAGAGCATGATCCAATTTGCTAAAGCAGGGGAAAAAAATTCCTTCCTGATCCCCCGAGAGGCAATCAGATTTTCCCTGGATCAACGTTACCTATAAATGTCAGTACCCAGTTATATTATGTACATTTAGGAAAGTATCCAGGCCTTTCTTAAAGCAATCTACTGAGCTGGCTAGAACCACCTCTGCAGGGAGTCTATTCCACATTTTCACAGCTCTTACTGTGAAGAAACCTTTCCTTATTTGGAGATGAAATCTCTTCTCCTCTAGACGTAAAGAGTGCCCCCTTGTCCTCTTTGTTGACCGTAAAGTGAATAACTCAACACCAAGTTCACTATATGGACCCCTTATATTTATACATGTTGATCATATCCCCCCTTAATCTCCTCTTATCAAGAGTGAATAAATTCAGTTCCTCTAATCTTTCCTCATAGCTGAGCTCCTCCATGCCTCTTATCAGTTTGGTTGCCCTTCTCTGCACTTTCTCCAGTTCCCCCGATATCCTTTTTGAGAACTGGTGCCCAAAACTGAACTGCATATTCCAGATGAGGTCTTACTAATGATTTGAACAGGGGCAAAATTATATCTCTCTCTCTCTCTGGAGTCCATATCTCTCCTAATACAAGAAAGGACTTTGCTCGCTTTGGAAACCGCAGCTTGGCATTGCATGCTATTATTGAGCTTATGATCTACCAAAACCCCCAGATCTTTTTTACTTACCAGAAATGGCTGTTGCTAGGCAGATCATCCTAATCTGCCTCTTCCTATTCCGCGGCGCTGTTCTGTCTTCTGCTCCTACGCCGTCTTCTAGTGAATGGGGCACGGTGTGTTATGGAAACTGTGTGTCCCACAACACATCGTGTTCCCCATTCACAAAGCGCCGCGCGACCACTTACGCATGCGCAGTAGGCCGACTCGCGCATGCACAGTAGGCTCACTACGGCCTGCAGACTACGGTTGTGTGGTGGGGGGCCTCTGATGTAAAGGGGACTGTGAAGGGTGCAGTGTTGTGCGGTGGGGGGCCTCTAAAGTGAAGAGTACTGTGAAGGGTGAAGTGTTGTGCAGTGGGGGGCCTCTGATGTAAAGGCTACTGTGAAGGGTGCAGTGTTGTGCGGTGGGGGCCTCTGATGTAAAGGGTACTGTGAAGGGTGCAGTGTTGTACAGTGGGGGGCCTCTGATGTAAAGGGTACTGTGAAGGGTGCAGTGTTGTGCGGTGGGGGGCCTCTGATGTAAAGGGGACTGTGAAGGGTACAGTGTTGTGAGGTGGAGGGGGGGCTCTGATGTAAAGGGGACTGTGAAGGGTACAGTGTTGTGAGGTGGAGGGGGGGGGCTCTGATGTAAAGGGGACTGTGATGGGGACCCTTATGTTAGGGAGACGCTGATGTGAAGGGTGCTGTGTTGTGAGGGGGGCCTCTGGTATAAAGTTTCTATGATGGGGACCTTGTTGTAAGGCGGTTACTCTTTTATGTATGAGGGATGTTTTTGGCTCATACCTATCTGTAATATAAATGAAGTGGCCCTTTTGCACTGACAAGTTTGTGGCTGTGGGCCCCTGCTGTAAACTAGAACATGGTGGTCATGAACAGATCATTTACAGAGGATACGACATAGAAGAAACCCGCTAGTCACCAGAATACCTACAATCTATTCCCCCAACTCATGATGGGTTTCAGTTTTTCATAAGGACATCTTGCCAATAGTTTTTAGGTTTTGATTTAGCCTCTGATTTAAAAGGTCAGATGGTTTTTAGTTGACCACACCGATTTAGAGTAGTCGCATGATGCTTCCAAAATCACAACATTAGTCAATGACTCGATGATGATCCCAAAGCCTGGGTAGCCATGTCTGTGTTCATCTCCAGTTGTGATCCTGTCTTTGTGGTGTCCCACATGCAGGATACGGTACTTCCTGATGATGATACTCATTCATTCAAAGCTCCGTGGGCTTCTCATGAATGGACATTAAGGTTACGTTGGGACAGGCACACAGGAGGGCATATGAGGACGCTTTAGTTAGGAGATTTTCTGATCTGTGTCCTGAGAGGCAAGGATTCTGGGTAAAATGAACAGAAGGCCACGTCAAGCGTATCCCATACTGACTGATGCTGTTCCCTTCCACATAATAAAACGACAGCTGGAATCTGATGACCACCTGTTAACAACACAATTTACGCTGGATCTTATAAGATCAAAATTGGGCATCACCCATCATTGTCTCTAAGCCCCCGTACACACGGTCGGAAATTTCCGACCGTGCGGTGGGGGGCCTCTGATGTAAAGGGTACTGTGAAGGGTGCAGTGTTGTGCGGTGGGGGGCCTCTGATGTAAAGGGGACTGTGAAGGGTGCAGTGTTGTGCGGTGGGGGGCCTCTGATGTAAAGGGTACTGTGAAGGGTGCAGTGTTGTGCGGTGGGGGGCCTCTGATGTAAAGGGTACTGTGAAGGGTGCAGTGTTGTGCGGTGGGGGGCCTCTGATGTAAAGGGGACTGTGAAGGGTGCAGTGTTGTGCGATGGGGGGCCTCTGATGTAAAGGGTACTGTGAAGGGTGCAGTGTTGTGCGGTGGGGGGCCTCTGATGTAAAGGTTACTATGAAGGGTGCAGTGTTGTGCGATGGGGGGCCTCTGATGTAAAGGGGACTGTGAAGGGTGCAGTGTTGTGCAGTGGGGGGGCCTCTGATGTAAAGGGTACTGTGAAGGGTGCAGTGTTGTGCGGTGGGGGGCCTCTGATGTAAAGGTTACTATGAAGGGTGCAGTGTTGTGCGATGGGGGGCCTCTGATGTAAAGGGGACTGTGAAGGGTGCAGTGTTGTGCAGTGGGGGGGCCTCTGATGTAAATGGGTACTGTGAAGGGTGCAGTGTTGTGCGATGGGGGGCCTCTGATGTAAAGGGTACTGTGAAGGGTGCAGTGTTGTGCAGTGGGGGGGCCTCTAATTTAAAGGGTACTGTGACGGGTGCAATGTTGTGCAGTGGGGGGGCCTCTGATGTAAAGGGTACTAATGAAGGGTGATTTTTTTTCAGACGGATTTTGTCCGACACTGGTGTTGCATACACACGGTCGGACAAAGTTGTCGCAAAATCCGATCATTCTGAACGTGGTGACGTTCGTTGCGTACGACGGAACTACGTAGAGGCTAGTAGCCAATAGCTTTGGTCTTGTAATTTGATCTGAGCACGCGTGGCACTTTGTCCGTCGGAATTCTCTAAACGCGATCGGAAAAAGTCCAATTGGATTTTGTTGTCGGAAAATTTGAGAGCAGGATCTCAAATTTTTTCCGACGGAAAAAGTCCGACACACACGGGTGGATTTTCCAACAACATGGTCCGATCAGACAATTTTCCGTCGGAATTTCCGACCGTGTGTACGGGGCATAAGAAGGGCGACCTCTACCTCACTACAGAAAAGGATGGTGGAGTATAAATCTGTAATTGTAAGAATATTTTGGCAGTTGATCCTTGCTTTGGTAGTTGGAAGCACCTTATAACACATGCCGAGTAAACAATCATTGTTCCCATTCCGTCTCCACTTTGCAGAGCTTTGCTGTAAGGTTTATGGCTGACAAATGTGATGGGAAGAAGGGACCTTAGTGACCCTTTAAAGATTCCTTTTTATAAGATGACCTTTATAAATGTCACCGTGACTCTGCCTTTGACCAAGAAGGACCTGGCCAAATAAAGCACATTCGACCCTCAAAGCAAGATTGCAGAGGGGTTACTATTTGTTTAATTGACCTTGAAGACAAAGGCAGCAAAAGGGGAGTCTCCATACAACAGGACCTTTTATTCTTAAGAGAGTTTTTATGGTACGCCTAGCCCTAGTCATTAAAGAGAGGAGAATGGCCACGGCCTATATTTCTCTTTGTTCTCCAGAATGGTTTCATCTTCTGAAGAATCTCTGAAGGCTCTGATTCAATATTCCTAATTTAAACACAAATCTGAGAACAGCATCTCAAATGTGCAGGAAAGCGAACCGCACTCAAAAGTTGGAAATCTTGGGTTCAGAGGAGAAATGGACTTTCCCAGCTGTATTTGTAAGGAAACTGTTTGCTCCAGTTGCTGCATTTTTTATAGGTTTAGGGGCTAAAAAAAAATCCAGTTTCCACCCCACCTGCACCCACCCATTTTTTTTCTTTTTTTTTCTTTAGCCTATGAACCCATAAAAAACGTCAGGCTTTCTACCAATTGTTTACTCGAGAGATACATCTCTTAAAGTTGTGATCTTCTCTCAATCCGACCTTTTGCATCTTTTGAGTGGTGTTTTCTTTCCTCCTTATTTGAGATGCAAATAACAAGGCTCATGGGCTGAATGTGGCCCTCCAGGCCTTTTCTATGTGGCCCTCCAGGCCTTTTCTATGTGGCCCTCCAGGCCTTTTCTATGTGGCCCTCCAGGCCTTTTCTATGTGGCCCTCCAGGCCTTTTCTATGTGGCCCTCCAGGCCATTTCTATGTGGCCCTCCAGGTCTTTTCTATGTGGCCCTCCAGGTCTTTTCTATGTGGCCCTCCAGGTCTTTTCTATGTGGCCCTCCAGGTCTTTTCTATGTGGCCCTCCAGGTCTTTTCTATGTGGCCCTCCAGGTCTTTTCTATGTGGCCCTCCAGGTCTTTTCTATGTGGCCCTCCAGGTCTTTTCTATGTGGCCCTCCAGGTCTTTTCTATGTGGCCCTCCAGGTCTTTTCTATGTGGCCCTCCAGGTCTTTTCTATGTGGCCCTCCAGGTCTTTTCTATGTGGCCCTCCAGGTCTTTTCTATGTGGCCCTCCAGGTCTTTTCTATGTGGCCCTCCAGGTCTTTTCTATGTGGCCCTCCAGGTCTTTTCTATGTGGCCCTCCAGGCCTTTTCTATGTGGCCCTCCAGGCCTTTTCTACGTGGCCCTCCAGGCCTTTTCTACGTGGCCCTCCAGGCCTTTTCTACGTGGCCCTCCAGGCCTGTTCTACGTGGCCCTCACACCTCTCTTGCAGCTGCGTTACCCCCCTCAGCTTCACCCCCACCTTGTCTCAAAAGTCAGCAGCAGTGAGGAGGACAAAACTCCTCCGCCATTTCTTGCGCTTCTCTGTGCAGCCACGTAGAGACTTCTCTTCACAGGTTCCCTTTTAATATTCATGGTTCAGACCGAGCTCTTGCATGTTCCAGGGGGTTGGGTTGAGACTCCAGTCTTGGTGTTAGGCCCCATTCACACCTGAGCATTTTGTAGCTTGAAGCCTTAACTGCTTAGTGACCGCCGGCTGTCAATTGACGGCCAAGCGGCGCAGCTCTCGTGGCGGTAGGGCGTCATATGACGCCCTTCCATTCTCGGTCCTCCAGGGAGCGTGCAGGCCGTGTCACTGGGCACCCGATGCACAGGCCCGGCGGCCACGATGTCCGCCGGGCACCTGCGATTGCCCAGTAACACAGCAGGACCGTGGATCTGTGTGTGTAAACGCACAGATCCACAGTCCTGTCAGAGGAGAGGAGACCGATGGTGTGTTCTCAGTACAGAGAAACACAGATCGGTCTCCTCCCCTTGTGAGTCCCCTCCCCCTACATTTAGAATCGCTCCCAGGGAACATATTAACCCCTTCAGTGCCCCCTAGTGTTAACCCCTTCCCTGCCAGTCACATTTATACAGTAATCCATGCATTTTTATAGCACCGATCGCTGTATAAATGTGAATGGTCCCAAAAATGTGTCAAAAGTGTCCGATATGTCCGCCGCAATATCGCAGTCACGATAAAAATCGCAGATCGCCGCCATTACTAGTTACAAAAAAAATAATAATAAAAAAATGCTATAAATCTATCTTCTATTTTGTAGGCGCTATAACTTTTGTGCAAACCAATTAATATACGCTTAATGCGATTTTTTATTTTTTATTTTTTTTTATTTTATTTTATTTTTTTTTTTACCAAAAATATGTAGAATAAGTATTGGCCTAAACTGAGGAAAAAATGGGGATTTTTTGGGGGGATATTTAGTAGTATAGCAAAAAGTAAAAAATATTTTTTTTAATTTTTTTTAAACTCCCTCCTTCTTTTGTTTATAGCGCAAAAAATAAAAACCGCAGAGGTGAACAAATACCACCAAAAGAAAGCTCTATTTGTGGGGACAAAAGAACAATTTCATCTGGGTACAGTGTTGTATGACCGCGCAATTGTCTTTCAAAGTGTGACAGCGCTGAAAGCTGAAGAATGGCTTGGGCAGGAAGGGGGTGAAAATGCACTGTATTGAGATGGTTAAGCTACAAAAAGCTGGAGGGGAAAAAAAATCAAATATTCTCTATGGAGATGGTTCACATCTCCACTCCAAAACGATTGAAGCCAGAAGCTCCAAAACGCCTGAAGCTCAAACAAGTTCTGGAATTTTTTTTAGGCAATATTACAGGCGTTCTTTTGCTTTTTACATTGGTGACCTTTTGACCCAGGGCCGGTGCTACCACTAGGCAAACTAGGCAGCCGCCTAGGGCGCCATGCTGCCTAGGGGGGTGCCAGGCCACAGGTTTTCCTACTATCTTCTCTCTGCAGCAAGCAACTAAGTCTCAGCATCAGCAGGCAGCCACCCCTCTGTTCACAGTGTCAGAGGCGCATCGGCGGTGAAGGACTGTGTCTGTCCCGACTCCTGAATGAATGGAAGCAACCAAATATTCATTGATGGGCACTGGTAGGCTGCATTTGATGGGTCCTGGTGAGGCTGCATTGATGGGTCCTGGTGAGGCTGCATTGATGGGTCCTGGTGAGGCTGCATTGATGGGTCCTGGTGAGGCTGCATTGATGGGTCCTGGTGAGGCTGCATTGATGGGCGCTGGTGAGGCTGCATTGATGGGCGCTGGTGAGGCTGCATTGATGGGCGCTGGTGAGGCTGCATTGATGGGCGCTGGTGAGGCTGCATTGATGGGCGCTGGTGAGGCTGCATTGATGGGCGCTGGTGAGGCTGCATTGATGGGCGCTGGTGAGGCTGCATTGATGGGCGCTGGTGAGGCTGCATTGATGGGCGCTGGTGAGGCTGCATTGATGGGCGCTGGTGAGGCTGCATTGATGGGCGCTGGTGAGGCTGCATTGATGGGCGCTGGTGAGGCTGCATTGATGGGCGCTGGTGAGGCTGCATTGATGGGCGCTGGTGAGGCTGCATTGATGGGCGCTGGTGAGGCTGCATTGATGGGCGCTGGTGAGGCTGCATTGATGGGCGCTGGTGAGGCTGCATTTGTTGGGCGCTGGTGAGGCTGCATTTTATGGGTGCTTCGTTAAAAAAGTGGGGTTACATGGGCAGGGAAAAGGGGGTGGGGTCAGGGATGGAGTCAAGGGGGGCGGCAAAATTTGGTTTCGCCTAGGGTGTCAAAAATCCTTGCACCAGCCCTGTTTTGACCTGTACAAAATCGCATCAAAAACGTGGTAAAATCACGCGACTTTCTGCCTGAAACCGCTACGCTCAGGTGTGAATGGGGCCTTAAAGCTGAATTGGCTGTACACAATGAGGATATGGAAAGACATGGCCATTTGGCCATTCTGTTTGATTTCTTTTTTCTTTTTCTTAGTTTTGGCCTAAAGGCTTGGCTATTTATGTGATTATTGTGACTTCTCAATTTCCTGCTAATTTTTATTTATATCTGTTATTTGAAAATGATACTGAGCAGACGTTCGAATCGGATTCTGTAATTTTAAAAGGGATTTTCCATTTTGCTGATAAAATGGAAATCCCCTTCAGCCTTTTTGAAACAAGCAAATATGTACAGTACTGTGCAAAAGTATTTTTTCAGGTAGGTGTGAAAAAATGCTGTGAAGTAGATCTGATCAATTAAAAAAAATTCAAAGTGAGCGAACAGGAGAAAAGTCTAAATGAAATCTATAGCTGGTGTGACTACCCTTTTGGCTTCAGACTAGCATTGATTCTTACACTTGCACACTTTTTACACTTGCACAAAGTCAGGGATTTTGTGGGATTAGTCAGGTGTGTAGAGTCAGGGTATACCAAGCAGGTGCTAATGATCATCAATTTCATATGTAGGTTGAAACACAGTCAACTAACTGAAACAAAAAGCTGTATAGGAGGCTTAAAACTGGGTGAGGAACTCGGCTACTAAGGTGAGGTTGTGGAAGACAGTTTTATGTCACAGGTTATACATCATGACAATAATGGGCACGGCAACAAAACGCAAGGTAGTTACTGCATCTGCAAGGTTTCCGCCAGGCAAAAATGTCAAACTGGACTGGGGTTTCAAGATGTGCTGTTCAGGCTCTTTTGAAGAACCACAAAGAAATGGGCAACGTTGAGGACCATAGATACAGTGTCGGCCAAGGAAACCTTAATGCAGCAGATGAAGACACATCGTACTTCCCTTCCATATCAGAAGATGTCCAGCAGTGCCGTCAGCACAGAACTGGTGGAAACCAGTGGGACTGGGATACACCAACCTATTGACTGGAGAAGTCTGGCCAGAAGTGGTCTTCATGGAAGAATTGTGGCTAAAAAAGCCAAACCGCCTATGTGGAAACGAGGCTAAGCGACTCAACTATGCAGGAAAACATAGGAACCAGAGTGCAGAAAAATGGCAGCAGGTGCTCTGGACTTATGTCAAAATGAGAAATATTTGGCTGTAGCAGGAGGCAGTTTGTTGGGGGAAGGGCTGGAGAGAGGTACAATGAGTGTCTGTAGGCAACTGTGAAGCATGGTGGGGGTTCCTTGCAAGTTTGGGACTGCATTTCTGCAAATGGAGTTGGAGGTTTTGTCAGGACCAATGGTGTCCTCAATGCTGAGAAATGCAGGCAGATATGGCTTGGCCGGTGTATACTCAAAGGGGAGGCTTCCTAGAGAGAGAAGTCCCTGCACTGTCCCTACTCCTTCCCTACTCCTGAAGAACCTTTCCCTACCCCAAAGTACTGTCCCTGCCAGATGCAGAACAGCAGAACCAGTCCCTACACTAGCTACTTGCATAAAGCTTGCCAGACTCCGGGGAAAGAGTCTTAAAGTGGTTGTGAAGGCTGAAGGTTCCTGCAAGCCAAAACTCTGTGCATTATGAACTTATTTAACAGGGCTCATAAGCGAGCATGCACCAGTGTCCCCATAGCAAGCAGCTTGCTATTAGGGGCCCTAGTTAAGGGTAGGGGTGCAACGGATCAAAAAACTCACGGATCGATCCTCGGGTCAGAGTTACGGATCGGATCATTTTTCGGATCGGCAAATAATAATTGAATTTGCAAAAACCTGTGGAAATTCCACCACCATATAGTCCCCACTGTAATATCCACAATCTCCCCACTGTAATATACATCTCCCCCACTGAAATATCTACATCATCTCCCCCACTGTAATATTGTCTGGGTACGGCTGGGTATTACCGAGTACGGCTGGGTATTACCGAGTACGGCTGGGTATTACCGAGTACGGCTGGGTATTACCGAGTACGGCTGGGTATTACCGAGTACGGCTGGGTATTACCGAGTACGGCTGGGTATTACCGAGTACGGCTGGGTATTACCGAGTACGGCTGGGTATTACCGAGTACGGCTGGGTATTACCGAGTACGGCTGGGTATTACCGAGTACGGCTGGGTATTACCGAGTACGGCTGGGTATTACCGAGTACGGCTGGGTATTACCGAGTACGGCTGGGTATTACCGAGTACGGCTGGGTATTACCGAGTACGGCTGGGTATTACCGAGTACGGCTGGGTATTACCGAGTACGGCTGGGTATTACCGAGTACGGCTGGGTATTACCGAGTACGGCTGGGTATTGGCAGGGTATGAAGGGATGGCTGTGACTGCAATTGTCACAGAGCAGCGCTGTGGGTACTACAGATCCAGCCCACAGTGCTGCTGCCATCCGATCTCTCCCCTCCACTGTACAGATCTGTACACAGAGGGGAGAGAGGAAACCGGTTTGTTTAGAGGTGATACGTCATTTGACGGAGCAATCACATTGTAAATGGCCGACAGGTGCACCAAGATGGGCGCCACTCCGGAGCTAGGCCGAAACCACGGCCTTTCCCAAGGCCGAGGCCACGGAGCGCTCTGCGGATCGTGGCGTGTGCCCATCCGAACAGGGTGATCCGTTCGGATCACGGATCAGTGACGATCCGTTGCACCCCTAGTCGAGGGGGAGAAGCCAGAAGCGCCAGCGGGGGACATGAGGAGAAGAGGACTGGGGAAGCTCTGTGCAAAACCATTGCGCAGAGCTGGTAAGTATGACGTTGTTTAAAAAAAATAAAAAATAAAAATTTTAGTATCACTTTTAATAGACTCTGCCTGACCCAAGATGGCAGCTGGAGTCACATGGGGCACAAGCGTCTAATTGGACAGCTGTATCCTTGTTGACCGCAGGAAGTCAGAGGAACCAAGTTCCTCACAACTTCCTCCCCCTGCTGCATTGTCGCTTCGGATGAGCGCCACCTGCAGACGACTGGATGTCCACAAGCTCACTCAAACTTAACGGAACCAAAACAGAACTCCTTCTCCTAAATGCAAACCGGAAAACTGAATCTACGATACCATGGACTCCGCCCACCATCCTTGGACAGACCATCCCCCTAAGCATAAAAGCCAAAAGTCTCGGAGTCATCTTCGATTCAGAAATGTCAATGAATGCACAAATAGGATCAGTAGTCAGCGGATCCTATCACCTTCTACGCCTGCTACGTAGACTCATCCCCTTCATTCCAGAAAAGGACAAAGCCATAGTGGTAGGAACAATCATCAACTCTCGACTCGACTACGCAAACTCCCTCTACATAGGACTACCTAAATTCCAGATTGCACGACTTCAAGTCGTTCAAAACACGGCAGCAAGACTAGTCACAGGAAAAAAACCATGGGAATCCATCTCCCCATCCCTGAGGACCCTCCATTGGCTAACCGTAAAGAATCGGATCACATTCAAGACCCTCTGCTTGACCCACAAATGCGCTCAAGGAGATGCTCCTCAATACTTATGCGAAAAAATACAACACTACACCCCCAATCGCAACCTCCGATCTAACAACCAAAACCTCCTCCTCGTCCCCAAATCTCGGTACAAGTCAAGGGGAGAACGAAGATTTGCAGTCCAAGGACCACGGCTATGGAACGCTCTACCTACGAACATCCGCTTAGAAAAAGACCATCGGGCCTTCAGGAAAAAACTCAAGACCTACCTCTTCTAAGAAGGAATCAACGCAGGTCGGATCAAGCGCCTCGAGGCGATTCAGTTCGCAGTTGCAGCGCTATACAAATCATTCATTCATTCATTCATTCAGTGTGGAGTACAGACTGCACCTGCCTACACGTTGGTAGATATTGCAATCTTCCTTGTTGAAGACTGCAAGGTCCTTTTTTTGTGTCTATTATTCTTCATATCATAGACTTGCTAGCTTGATTTGCAGATGCAGATTATTGATCGCTTGCAAACTGCACTCCCTGCATGTATTGTCTTTATTTCTTTGCCCTGTGATAAGTGAATTGTTGCCGTGTTATCAGGATTACACATACGATCGATGGCTGAATAGCTTTTGCACCTAAACATTCCCTTTAGTCATTATGAGATAATCCATAGACTTCACTGGCTGGAATTCCCAGGTTACCCGATGAATAGTGTTCACACCTGTCTGTCTCTATTGATTTCCAGCACAACGGCGCTTATCTCTGAATATTATAACTTGTACTGTTATCATTATGGAGGAAATTGTCTAGGCTGGGCTGTCTGTATTGCACTGTTGCTGTGCTAGTGTACTATTTACTAAAATGGGGGTGTAGTAGGACGGAAATGCCCATTGCACATGGTTCGAGTGGAAATCAAATTGTAAATTACGTTTTAGTAAAGGCTCCACGACCTCCTCAACACCTCTTTTGTAACAAGTGCATGTAAATCAGGGGTCTCAAAGTGGCGGCCCTCCAGCTGTTGTGAAACTACAAGTCCCATGAGGCTTTGCAAGGCTGACAGTTACAAGCATGACTCCCACAGGCAGAGGCATTATGGGACTTGTAGTTTTGCAACAGCTGGAGGGCCACCACTTTGAGACCCCTGATAAACCCTAACAATAAACTTATTTTTCCTCACTTTTGGTCTGTTAAATATACAATTGAAAGTGTTTTCTTACATCTGTACGAGAAGTGCAAAATGACCTGCTGATCCTGCCAGAAATCCAATAAGCTGACAACTTCCTGTGCTGCACTCTTATCTGTTAACATTTTAAGTTCTCTTTAAACTTCCGAACAGCTTTCTCTGTTATGGAGATGAGGAAAGGGAAGCATTTTTTTTTTTTTTGTTGTCTTAACACATTCATTGGTCTCTGGTTTCATCCAAACTAGGACTCTACCTGCATAGAGTTTGTATGTTCTCCCTGTGCGGGTTTCCTTCCACACACCAAAGACACTCTGGTAGGATAATTGGCTCCTGTCTAAATTGTCTCTCTTATGTGGCTGCGTATGTATGTGAGATAGCGCTAGTGTAGGCCTGAATGCATGCTGCTAGTCCTTTGGGGACACATGTCTTATTAATGGTTTGGAATCACTGGGAACATGGAATGGTCTTGAATCTCTGGGAGCGAAGGGTGGCCTGGAATCTCTGGGAACATGGAATCGCTGGGAGCGCAGGATGCTCTTGCATCTCTGGGAACATGGAATGGTCTTGAATTTCTGGGAACATGGGATGATCTGGAATCTCTAGGAACATGGGATTGTCTGTGAACACGGGACGGTCTGGGATCTCTGGAAACACATGGTGGTCTGGGATCTCTGGCAACGCAGGATAGTCTGGAATCTCAGTTGACATAACATGGTTTGGAATCTCTGGGGGACACGGGTTGCTTTGGAATCTCTGGTAGACGGGGGATGGTCTGGAGTCATTGGGAACACTGGGTGCTCTGGGGTCACCTGGGAACACTAGGTGATCTGGGAACACTGGATGCTCTGGGGTCACCTGGGAACACTGGATGCTCTGGGGTCACCTGGGAACACTGGATGCTCTGGGGTCACCTGGGAACACTGGATGCTCTGGGGTCACCTGGGAACACTGGATGCTCTGGGGTCCCCTGGGAACACTGGATGCTCTGGGGTCACCTGGGAACACTGGATGCTCTGGGGTCACCTGGGAACACTGGATGCTCTGGGGTCACCTGGGAACACTGGGTGCTCTGGGGTCCCCTGGGAACACTGGGTGCTCTGGGGTCCCCTGGGAACACTGGGTGCTCTGGGGTCCCCTGGGAACACTGGGTGCTCTGGGGTCCCCTGGGAACACTGGGTGCTCTGGGGTCCCCTGGGAACACTGGGTGCTCTGGGGTCACCTGGGAACACTGGGTGCTCTGGGGTCACCTGGGAACACTGGGTGCTCTGGGGTCACCTGGGAACACTGGGTACTCTGGGGTCACCTGGGAACACTGGATGCTCTGGGGTCACTGGGTACACTGGATGCTCTGGGGTCACTGGGTGCTGTGGGGGTCACTGGGTACACTGGATGCTCTGGGGTCACGAAGTCACGTTGTACACTGGATGCTCTGGAAACACTGGGTGCTCTGGGTACACTGGATGCTCTGGAAAGACTGGGTGCTCTGGGGTCACTGGGTACACTGGATGCTCTGGAAAGACTGGGTGCTCTGTGGTCTCTGGGAACACTGGATGCTCTGGGGTCACTGGGTGCCCTGGGGTCACTGGATGCTCTGGAAAGACTGGGTGCTCTGGGGTCACTGGGTGCTCTGGGGTCACTGGATGCTCTGGAAAGACTGGGTGCTCTGGGGTCACTGGATGCTCTGGAAAGACTGGGTGCTCTGTGGTCTCTGGGGTCACTGGGTGCCCTGGGGTCACTGGGTCACTGGATGCTCTGGAAAGACTGGGTGCTCTGGGGTCACTGGATGCTCTGGAAAGACTGGGTGCTCTGGGGTCACTGGATGCTCTGGAAAGACTGGGTGCTCTGGGGTCACTGGATGCTCTGGAAAGACTGGGTGCTCTGGGGTCACTGGATGCTCTGGAAAGACTGGGTGCTCTGTGGTCACTGGGAACACTGGATGCTCTGGGGTCACTGGGTGCTGTGGGATCACTGGGTCACTGGATGCTCTGGAAAGACTGGGTGCTCTGGGGTCACTGGGAACACAAAGTTGTTAATGTTTACAGAGGAAATTAAGTGCAGAAACAAAGTGGAAACAAATCCTGATTTGCAGCAGGATCCAAACCCACTCTGCTGCCCATCTCTGTATACAGAGGAATGCTTGGCATAGGATAATGACTTCTGGGCACACATGACTGGTCCTCTTGATCTCACATTGTTTGGCGGACCTTTAGGCAAACAACAATTAAATTGCATTTTTCTGCATCCAAAGAGATTACATGTAGACCTCTTTGTCTGAAGCCAGGCTGAGCCCACATCTGCCAAGGAGTCACCAACAAAGAGCAGAAGCAGGCCAGTTGGTTGGTCGTCTAACCAGCCTGCGCTGTCAGATTAATTTTAGCCGTGTGGTAATGCACAATGAACACGGCTTATGCGGAAATCAAGCTGTGTTAATCTCCCGCGAGTATGTGCCACAATCTGTTTTTGACTTCTGAAATGGAAAAGACATCTGAAAACATTGACTTTTCCGATGCCGGAGAGCTATTAAAATGATCCCCGTGACTAATCTCTCATATATTTTTTTCTTTTTCATCATACCATAAATGTGCCCTGGCCGGATGGCGCCATCTGTACGAAGTATACACACACACGCAGTCCCATGCAAAGAATGTTTTTGTGTTTGTTTCAGAACCCAGCAATAGAGGTGACCATTCACTTACAGGTCTTCTATGGTTCACCCACACACCAGTATACTACATATATTAAAGCAGAACTCCTGGTTGTCCCTTCAGTCTTGCACAGTTGTACCGGCTCTTCTCTACTGAAATAGCTTACTCTGATTTCACTGCACCCTGTGAGCTTTTTTCAATGTGCATTAGACGTTTCAGCACAAAGAAACATTTACATTTATACACATGAAGTCATCTGCAAGGGTCGGGTCTGGAAATTTTTTTTGACAGAAGGCCGTCATTCCTGAGCTGTTTTGTAATATCTGGAATTTATTCCAAAGTAAAGAGGAAGCTCGGGCCCGGCTGTCCCAGATGACGGTTTGGAGGCAGATTCTGAGACACTTAGGTGGCATCCTGACATATGCTGCACTGTTGGAGGACTTTGCCCCTTTTCACATACTACATGACTGCCTGGTGAGAAGCAATGCAGGTTGGCGGGATTTCTTATGAGCAGTAGTTGCACAGTTGTCATAAACCAAGGTCCATATCCACTGCAGGAGAGACAGCCCAGGACATTAGAATAGTATACTCTAGCTGTGCAGAGATACAGGTGTCGGAGGTGCAACGGATGGCCTGGGAGTCGCAGGGTGCTCTGTGGTCACTGGGAACATGGGATATTCTGGGGCCACCGGCTGACGCAGGGTGCTCTGAGGTCACTGGGAACATGGGATGTTCTGGGGCCACTGGCTGACGCAGCGTGCTCTGAGGTCACTGGGAACATGGGATGTTCTGGGGCCACTGGCTGACGCAGCGTGCTTTGAGGTCACTAGGAACATGGGATGTTCTGGGACCACCGGCTGACGCAGCGTGCTTTGAGGTCACTAGGAACATGGGATGTTCTGGGCCACCGGCTGACTCAGGGTGCTCGGAGGTCACTGGGAACATGGGATGTTCTGGGCCACTGGCTGACTCAGGGTGCTCGGAGGTCACTGGGGACATGGGATGTTCTGGGCCACCGGCTGACGCAGGGTGCTCTGAGGTCACTGGGAACATGGGATGCTCTGGGGCCACCAGCTGACGCAGAGTGCTATTGGATCACTGGGAACATGGGATGCTCTGGGGTCTCTGGGTGACACAGGATGCTCTGGGACCACCTGCTGACAGGGTGCTATAAGGGTCACTGGGAACATGGGATGCTCTGAGGTCACTAAGTGACATGGGAGGCTCTGGGGCCACCAGCTGACACAGGGGGCTATAGGGAAGTGGTTCTCAACTCCTGTCCTCAGGACCCACCAACAGGCCAGGTTTGCAAGATAACTGAAATACATCACAGGTGATATAATTTGCTATTCTAGTCTGCATCGCCCTAAGGTAATACTTAAAATCTGCTATAGGGTCTCTAAGAACATGGGATGCTCTGTGGTCAAAAAGTGACACGGGATGCTCTGGGGCCACCGGTTGATGCAGGGTGCTCTGGGGTCACTGGGAACATGGGATGCTCTGGGGTCATTAAGTGATACAGGATGCTCTGGGGCCACTGGTTGATGCAGGGTGCTCTGAGGTCACTGGGAACATGGGATGCTCTGGGGCCACCGGCTGACACATGGTTCCTTTGGGGTCACTGGGTTGCATAGGATGCTCTCTGGGGCAACCAGCTGACGCAGGGTGCTATCGGATCACTGGGAACATGGGATGCTCTGGGGTCACTGGGTGACACAGGATGCTCTGGGGCCACCTGCTGACACAGGGTGCTCTGAGGTCACTGGGAACATGGGATGTTCTGGGGCCACCGGCTGACGCAGGGAGCTCTGAGGTCACTGGGAACATGGGATGCTCTGGAGCCACCGGCTGACACATGGTTCCTTTGCGGTCACTGGGTTGCACAGGATGCTCTGGGGCCACCAGCTGACGCAGAGTGCTATTAGTTCACTGGGAACATGGGATGCTCTGGGGTCTCTGGGTGACACAGGATGCTCTGGGACCACCTGCTGACAGGGTGCTATAAGGGTCACTGGCAACATGGGATGCTCTGAGGTCACTAAGTGACATGGGATGCTCTGGGGCCACCGGCTGACAGGGGGTGCTGTGGAGTTACCTGGTGACACGCTCTGGGGCCACCAGCTGACACAGGGGGCTATAGGGAAGTGGTTCTCAACTCCTGTCCTCGGGACCCACCAACAGGCCAGGTTTGCAAGATAACTGAAATACATCACAGGTGATATAATTTGCTATTCTAGTCTGCAGCTACCTAAGGTAATACTTAAAATCTGCTATAGGGTCTCTAAGAACATGGGATGCTCTGTGGTCAAAAAGTGACACGGGATGCTCTGGGGCCACCGGTTGATGCAGGGTGCTCTGGGGTCATTAAGTGACACGGGATGCTCTGGGGCCACCGGTTGATGCAGGGTGCTCTGGGGTCACTGGGAACATGGGATGCTCTGGGGTGACGCGGGATGTGCTGGGGTGACGCGGGATGCTCTGGGGTCGCTGGGGTGACGCGGGATGCTCTGGGGTGACGCGGGATGCTCTGGGGTCACTGGGTGACGCAGGGTGATGGCTAGCATAAAGCGCACGCGGCATAAGGAGAGACCGGTAAGGTATAGCAGCATCGGGGTTAACAGCATAGCGGTGCATTGCTTGATCACTGAGCCATATGGTTCACAATTTTAAGCTACACCAATCATGAGAGCCGCCTCTAAACTGGCCACAGTGCTGATCCAG
The DNA here is from genome assembly GCA_028564925.1 of Lithobates sylvaticus. Classification (NCBI taxonomy): domain Eukaryota; kingdom Metazoa; phylum Chordata; class Amphibia; order Anura; family Ranidae; genus Lithobates; species Lithobates sylvaticus. Next base: position 541,603,617 of record CM053028.1, on the reverse strand, counting down.
AGAGCTTCTTCCTGACTGGCCATGTGTTGGAGATGGAGGACGGAAGTTTGACAGCAGTGTAGACGGAACAAGGAACCAAGTGGGTGGGGTGGGTTTTGGTGGGGTACGGTGAGGTGTGGCTTACCATATCCTTTATTGTGGTGGATGGTCTCAGGAGCTGGAAGATGCTGGGGATGTTTCAGCTTTACCAGAAAGTTGGAGATTTGCACAGAACTTTTTTTTTTTTTTTTCATGGTAACTGCTTGTGCATTATAAAGATGTGTGAGAGTGTTCAAAAACAAAAAACAAAAAAAAAACACATGGTTACCTACCTGTTGCAGTATTGTTCTGATGCTGCATCTGTCCTCTAAGGCAGAGACCTGAGAGATCACTTGACAGCTGATCGCTTAGTTCTCAGTCTTCACTGAGCAGAGAGGGGTGACTGTCAATCTCTACCTCTCTGTTCTTGCCCCTCCAGCGCTCACTGGAGCACCAGGCCGTGGTGGGTGGCGGGAGTGGCTGGCTCAGGTTCTCCGCAGCTCACTGAGAGGCTCAGTCAGCTACTGCTTAGGCATCTGGGTGGATCCAGACATTGTCAGGATCCCTTCAGAGTCTGGAGGGGCTCCGCAACATTCTGAGTCACAGGAGAGTTCAGGTAAGTGCACTCCTGTGACACATAGGATGATAGGAGCTTTCGACATGCTTCTCTTTTAACAAAGAAATATCCCCCTTGGAAACGCGACATGAACACCAATTGATAAAAAAAGAAAGAAATATGTTTATTACAAAAGAAATTGGAACATAACAATAAAATCTTGTCTGTGCAAAGACAAATTCATGAATATCAAAAGTTGTAAAGGCAGAAGGTGTTTTATCTTAATGCATTCTATGCATTAAGATTTAAAAAAAAACTTTGGTGTCTAGCAGGGATCGCTTGCATCTGGGCTTGACATGTCACTGAGGATTGAATGATTCTGTTCCTACAGAGCAGCAGCGGGTGGGTCTTCCCAGTGAAGGGTTAAGGCCTCCTGTCGGAAGAATGTGTTCTTATGATTTCCTCTGTAATTAATGGAACAATAAATGGAAATGTTTACTTATTACCTGCTAGTGAAAAATCCGATGTGATGAGAGAATAATGGAGGAGGAAGTAAGAAGCGGTGGAATCTGAGCTCCAGGCAATACGTTCCATACAGATGTAGGAGCCGTATTCCCTACCAAAGGATTTTATTCTGTTCATGCAGTCCTGAGATTTACACAGCTCTGCCACACAGCACAGCCAGCCTAATGACCTGCTGTAGTTAAAGCCGGTCATACAAACCTTTTTATATAGATCTTTTCCTCAAGAACCGCCAAGAATATAAATCCACTTTGTGTGCACCAAATGCCTTTGCAATCCCAGATATTACCTGGTAAAAGTAGCAGTGACACCATCACATTGATGTACATAGCCTGTGCAGTGGGAGGGGCCCAGCAGGCTCCACCAACCACAGAAAACTAAATGAGGGGCGGAGACATGACCAGTCACCCTACTTAAGGAGAGAGCAGAGCTGTGGGAGGGGCCTAAAAGTCTCAACCCACTACAGGCTGCCTTTAGAAAACAGGAAGGGGTAGACACTAGACCAGTCTCCCTGCACAAAGAGCGAGCAGAGGGAGGGGCCTAGCAGGCTCCACCCATCACAGGAAACTACAGGGGGGAGCGGAGACATGACTGGTCACCCTACACAAGGAGAGAGAGCAGAGCTTTGGGAGGGGCCCAAAAGACCCCACCCACTACAGGAAGGGACGGAGACTAGACCAGTCTCTCTGCACAAAGAGAGAGCAGAGGAAGGGGCCCAGCAGGCTCCACCCACCATCAAAATCTAAAGGAGGGGCGGAGACGCGACCAGTCACCCTACGCAAGGGGAGAGAGCAGAGTTGTGGGAGGGGCCCAAAAGACTCCACCCACTACAGGCTGCCTTTAGAAAACTGCAGGAGGGGGCGAAGACATGACCAGTCACCCTACACAAGGGGAGAGAGCAGAGCTGTGGGAGGGGCCTAAAAGACTCCACCCACTACAGGCTGCCTTTAGAAAATTACAGGAAGGGGCAGACACTAGACCAGTCTCCCAGCAAAAAGAGCGAGCAGAGGGAGGGGCCTAGCAGGCTCCACCCATCACAGGAAACTACAGGAGGGGGCGGAGACATGACCGGTCACCCTACACAAGGAGTGAGAGCAGAGCTTTGGGAGGGGCCCAAAAGACCCCACCCACTACAGGAAGGGACGGAGACTAGACCAGTCTCCCTGCACAAAGAGAGAGCAGAGGGAGGGGGCCAGCAGGCTCCACCCACCATCGAAATCTAAAGGAGGGGCGGAGACGCGACCAGTCACCCTACGCAAGGGGAGAGAGCAGAGTTGTGGGAGGGGCCCAAAAGACTCCACCCACTACAGGCTACCTTTAGAAAACTACAGGAGGGGGCGGAGACATGACTGGTCACCCTACACAAGGAGTGAGAGCAGAGCTTTGGGAGGGGCCCGAAAGACCCCACCCACTACAGGAAGGGACGGAGACTAGACCAGTCTCCCTGCACAAAGAGAGAGCAGAGGGAGGGGGCCAGCAGGCTCCACCCACCATCGAAATCTAAAGGAGGGGCGGAGACGCGACCAGTCACCCTACGCAAGGGGAGAGAGCAGAGCTGTGGGAGGGGCCCAAAAGACTCCACCTGTCAGCATGCTCATTGTTGGCCTTCGATTGGTCCCTAGTACTGCCTTTAATAGTCTTGAGTGCCTAAAAAGGGATCCTTTGTTTAAAAAAAAAAAAAAAAGGAAATATACCGGGTGATCCCTCTGCCCCTATTTCCTGATCCGTGGCAGTGCCAGCATTGAAAGGCATGCACAGCTCTAGAGCAACAATAGGACACCATGCAAAATAATGGCAAGCACATTACAGGTGCATCTCATAAAATTAGAATATCATCAGAAAGTTAATTTTATTTCAGTAATTCGATTCAAAAAGTGAAACTCATATTTTATATAGATTCATTACACACAGTGATATATTTCAAGTATTTTTTTCTTTTAATTTTGATGATTATGGCTTGCAGCTTGTGAAAACCCAAAATTCAGTATCTCAGAAAATGACATAAGATTAATAAAAAAGGATTTATAATACAGAAATGTTGGCTTAGTGAAAAGTCTGTCCGTGTACAGTATAGTATACACTCAATACATGGTTGGGGCTCCTTTTGCATGAATTACTGCATCAATGCGGAGTGGCATGGAGGCGATCGATCTGTGGCACTGTTGAGGTGTTATGGAAGCTCAGGTTGCTTTGATATCAGCCTTCAGCTCGTCTGCATTGTTGGGTTTGGTGTCTCATCTTCTTCTTGACAATACCCAACAGATTCTCTATGGGGTTTAGGTCAGGCGACTTTGCTGGCCAATCAAGCACAGTGATACCACGATCATTAAACCAGGTATTGGTACTTTTGTGGGCAGGTGCCAAGCTAGTGTGTAATAAATATAATAATAATAAAGGGGGTTGAATGATTCTCAGAAGGTTGCTGATGGATTATGTATCCCCTAGGGGGTGGTTCGTTGACCTCCTGTGCTCATAGGAAGCAGGTTGAATAATGTTCAGAAGGGGACTGATGCTTAAGTGATGATGTACCCACTGGTGGCGGTTCCTTGACTCCCTGGGCTCATAGGAAGCAGACTGAATGATGCTCAGGTGGGGAGTGATGACGTACCCCCTGGGGGCGGTTCCTTGACTCCCTGGGCTCAAAGGAAGTGTGTTGAATGATGCTCAGGAGGGGAGTGATAACGTACACCCTGGGGGCGGTTCCTTGAAACCCTGGGCTCATAGGAAGCGGACTGAATGATGCTCAGGAGGGGAGTGATGACGTACCCCCTGGGGGCGGTTCCTTGACACCCTGGGCTCATAGGAAGCAGACTGAATGATGCTCAGGTTGGGAGTGATGACGTACCCCCTGGGGGCGGTTCCTTGACACCCTGGGCTCATAGGAAGCAGGCTGAATGATTCTCAGGTTGGGAGTGATGACGTACCACCTGGAGGCGGTTCCTTGACTCCCTGGGCTCATAGGAAGCGGGTTGAATAATGCTCAGGAGGGGAGTGATGACGTACCCCCTGGGCTCGGTTCCTTCACTCCCTGGGCTCATAGGAAGCGGACTGAATGATGCTCAGAAGGGGACTGCTGCTGGACTACAGATCGTGGGTTTGCAAGGGACAGCACTGGGGAGAAAGAGAGCATTGCAGCAAAAGCTGACTTTTTCATTAAAGAAAAAAAAAAAAAGCCTAGAAATGGATTAAAAAAGTTGGAATTGGACTTGTATTACCGTATACAATCACTTGCTGCATGTTTTATACTTTGATTATGAAGTTACCAATACCTTCCTTTTTTTTTCTTTTTTTCTCCTATATTGTCGTTGCTGTGCATTTCCATGGACCTCCCAGGAGCCAGCCAAAAGTAAGTGGACCTGTTGCTGTGTAATGTGGTGTACAGCATAAATCACTCAGTACATGTTTGCAGTGCACAGGGATAACTCCAATGCACTTCTATTACCTTTGCAACACATTTACAGGCATAGTCCACCTTTTGAACCATGGTACTCATGAAACATTCCCCAACTCCCTACCCTCAGCACCCCCCATGAATCGCAGGGCGCTTCTGGTTGGAGTGTTTGAATTTTGCATGGCTGTGCTAGACTCCACCCACACCGCCACAGACCTGTAAATGGGAAGACCACTATCGCAGCAGATGGACTCAAAGATTAGGCTAACACGCGTTTCACCACACTCATAGTCCTTTGATCACTTCTCCTACCCCATAACTGAAGGTACATACCTTCATACCCTCCATACAAACCTGGGGATGGCACATAAATGAGGCAAGAGCCTTTGCATTGCACCCACGACTTGCAATTTTTTGCAGGCTTCTATACGAAAGTGTATTTAATAATTTGGGTACATTTAATACATAAGGTGGGACTATATTTTTAATTGGTACATTTGGAACGTATCATGCTTTGTGAGGGTCTGTGGGAGGGCTCCCAGGTCAGAGCGATGGGTTTTCCATTAAAGGTAACAGTAAAGAGTCACACTTGTGGCTTCTGGGAGAGGGAAGTGGCGCCGACCTGAAAGGAAGTTACCTGCAGTAGGTGTATTATACTCACCGGCGGTCTGTCGCTACACCCCCCCTCTGTTCCAGAGAAAAGAAGAAAGTAAAGGCTGCACATACAGGACTCCCGATTGCCTTTTATTATTTACAAGGATAACACCAAATACACCAACATATGGTTTATGTAGATGCGTTTCACACATACATCTTGTGCTTTATCATTACCAAACCAGAGTTTCAGGCTCCATCAATGTCTTTGGCATTTGACACTTTCAGGTAGGTCGGACACCTGTGTCTCCACTTGGCACCCTGGTTGCTTCCTCTCACCCCCATATGTCACAATGGCACACAGCAGGGACATAGGAGTCAGAAGATGGAACCACAATGCATGGCAGGGGACACTGCTGATATTATTAGGCTGGCCATAGATTATGCAATTTTTTTTTCCCTTCAACCACAGGCTGAAGGAAAGAAAATGGCTTGATTCCCCCATCAACACAGTCAGCGTAATCACTGCTGGCGTCTCTAGCTACCGGCAGTGATCGTACAGAAAAAAGCAGGCTGGTTGTACTGTAGTTAATCAATAGATTGACTTCAGTACAACCAGCCTGCCCATAGATGGATTGAAATTTCGATCCAGCTATGGCTGACTGTAAGCTCCAAAAAGACTTAGAGAGGCTACACCGTAGATAAGCATGGAAGACCAGGGCTGCTGGAGAGAGATGAGCATAGCAGACCAGGGCTGCTGGAGAGAGATGAGCATAGCAGACCAGGGCTGCTGGAGAGAGATGGGCATAGCAGACCAGGGCTGCTGGAGATATGAGCATAGCAGACCAGGGCTGCTGGAGAGATGAGCATAGCAGACCAGGGCTGCTGGAGAGATGAGCATAGCAGACCAGGGCTGCTGGAGAGATGAGCATAGCAGACCAGGGCTGCTGGAGAGATGAGCATAGAAGACCAGGGCTGCTGGAGAGATGAGCATAGAAGACCAGGGCTGCTGGAGAGATGAGCATAGAAGACCAGGGCTGCTGGAGAGATGAGCATAGAAGACCAGGGCTGCTGGAGAGATGAGCATAGAAGACCAGGGCTGCTGGAGAGATGAGCATAGAAGACCAGGGCTGCTGGAGAGATGAGCATAGAAGACCAGGGCTGCTGGAGAGATGAGCATAGAAGACCAGGGCTGCTGGAGAGATGAGCATAGAAGACCAGGGCTGCTGGAGAGATGAGCATAGAAGACCAGGGCTGCTGGAGAGATGAGCATAGAAGACCAGGGCTGCTGGAGAGATGAGCATAGAAGACCAGGGCTGCTGGAGAGATGAGCATAGAAGACCAGGGCTGCTGGAGAGATGAGCATAGAAGACCAGGGCTGCTGGAGAGATGAGCATAGAAGACATAGAGATGAGCATAGAAGACCAGGGCTGCTGGAGAGATGAGCATAGAAGACCAGGGCTGCTGGAGAGATGAGCATAGAAGACCAGGGCTGCTGGAGAGATGAGCATAGAAGACCAGGGCTGCTGGAGAGATGAGCATAGAAGACCATAGGACCAGCTGCTGAGAGATGAGCATAGAAGACCAGGGCTGCTGGAGAGATGAGCATAGAAGACCAGGGCTGCTGGAGAGATGAGCATAGAAGACCAGAGAGATGACATAGAAGACCAGGGCTGCTGGAGAGATGAGCATAGAAGACCAGGGCTGCTGGAGAGATGAGCATAGAAGACCAGGGCTGGAGAGATGAGCATAGAAGACCAGGGCTGCTGAGAGATGAGCATAGAAGACCAGGGCTGCTGGAGAGATGAGCAGGGGGCTGCTGGAAAGATGCGCATAGAAGACCAGGGCTGAAATGAAGCATGGAAGACCAGGGCATAGAAGACCAGGGCTGCTGGAGAGATGAGCATAGAAGACCAGGGCTGCTGGAGAGATGAGCATAGAAGACCAGGGCTGAAATGAGCATAGAAGACCAGGGCTGATGGAGAGATGAGCATAGAAGACCAGGGGAGAGATGAGCATAGAAGACCAGGGCTGCTGGAGAGATGAGCATAGAAGACCAGGGCTGCTGGAAAGATGCGCATAGAATGCCAGGGCTGAAATGAGCATAGAATGCCAGGGCTGAAATGGGCATGGAAGACCAGGGCTGCTGGAGAGATGAGCATAGAAGACCAGGGCTGCTGGAGAGATGAGCATAGAAGACCAGGGCTGCTGGAAAGATGCGCATAGAATGCCAGGGCTGAAATGAGCATAGAAGACCAGGGCTGCTGGAGAGATGAGCATAGAAGACCAGGGCTGCTGGAGAGATGAGCATAGAAGACCAGGGCTGCTGGAGAGATGAGCATAGAAGACCAGGGCTGCTGGAGAGATGAGCATAGAAGACCAGGGCTGCTGGAGAGATGAGCATAGAAGACCAGGGCTGCTGGAGAGATGAGCATAGAAGACCAGGGCTGCTGGAGAGATGAGCATGGAAGACCAGGGCTGCTGGAGAGATGAGCATAGAAGACCAGGGCTGCTGGAGAGATGAGCATAGAAGACCAGGGCTGCTGGAGAGATGAGCATAGAAGACCAGGGCTGCTGGAGAGATGAGCATAGAAGACCAGGGCTGCTGGAAAGATGCGCATAGAATGCCAGGGCTGAAATGAGCATGGAAGACCAGGGCTGCTGGAAAGATGCGCATAGAATGCCAGGGCTGAAATGAGCATGGAAGACCAGGGCTGCTGGAGAGATGCGCATAGAAGACCAGGGCTGCTGGAGAGATGCGCATAGAAGACCAGGGCTTGCCTGAGAGATGGGCATGCCGGAGAGAGATGGGCATAGCAGACCAGGGCTGCTGGAGAGATGAGCATAGAAGACCAGGGCTGCTGGAGAGATGGGCATAGAAGACCAGGGCTGCTGGAGAGATGGACATCGAAGACCAAGGCTGAAATGAGCATGGAAGACCAGGGCTGCTGGAGAGATGAGAATAGGGGCTCTTCTTCTGCAGGATCTTCCTCCTTGAAGTGCTTTTATTCTGACAGGGTTGCTTTAACAACCGATGCCCATTCACCGTACCACTTAAACCCCCTAACGTTACCCTTATTTTCAGTTACCAACACCAGATTAACCCCTCTAAAAATTATTAGCCGTGATTTTACGTTCTTCTGTAGGACTGGCCAGCCTTTTAAATTTAATTTAATTTGAATACTGTATGTATACAATAAGGTCACATGAAACTTATAATCTGCTTTGGAACAGTGTCTCTATTGGCTTGCTACAGGATCCAAGGACAGAGCATTGACGGGCTCACAATCCAGGCTCTGTTATTTCCATGGCTGTGGCTGGATTTGGTGAGCCTGAGGCAGACGTTTGTTTTGCGCCTTTTATTAAAATGGTCCCAAAAGCTTAGAGCATTAATAGTTTGCAGGATGTTCCCAAGCCCCCGCTAGCTGCACAGACGCTGAAAGGGTGTCCGAGTGCTTTGCCAGCTTCTTGCTGAGCCTTCCAGGCTTTGTACAGAACACCAGGAAGAGCTCAGTCCCTCGTCGGCGCTTTATACGTAGGCTGAGAACACTTCCTGCTTCATGTAATATCCCAGCTGTGCAACTACTGCTGAATACCAAGAAGGAAAGTAAAGTCAGATGTGTTAAAGAACCAGCGAACTTATAACAGAAAAATACTATCAGAGACTGGTGTAGAGTCACATAGTGGTCTCTGGGGATGGGATAAGTCGGAGAATGTTTTAGAGTGGTAAAGGTGTTCTTCAGCGGGTGATAACTTTGAAACTAGTATAGAGTCACATAGGGGTTCCACAAGGGGTGCTAACTTAGAAACTGGTGTGGAGTCATATAGGGGTGCTCCAGGGGGTGATAACTTAGAGCAGGTATATGCAATTAGGGAACCTCCCAGATGTTGCAAAACTACAAGTCCCATCATGCCTCTGCCCCTGGGTGTCATGCTTGTGGCTGTCAGTCTTGCTATGCCTCATGGGACTTGTAGTTCTGCAACAGCTGGAGGTCCACTAATTGCATGTCCCTGACTTGGAGACTGGTGTAGGGTCACATACAGTGGATATAAAAAGTCTACACACCCCTGATAAAAGGTCAGGTTTCTCTGATGAAACAAAAAAAAGAGACAAAGACCTAATGAGGCACCTAATTTTACCATAAAAAACTGGGGAAACTTATTGACTCGAGTATAAGCATAGGGTGAGAAATGTGCAGCTACTGTAAGTGGAAAAGAGGGTCAACAATGCCCATTTGCTGCCTCACTGTGCCCTTTGCATGCCTCACTGTGCCCATTTGCAGCCATAGGTCCCCGAACTCCAAACTTTGTAGTTTAAAGAGGGATTGCGCCAAAAAAAAAAAAAAATGAAAAGCCAGCAGCTACAAATACTGCAGCTGCTGGCTTTTAATAAATGGACACTTGCCTCTTCCAGGGTCCAGCGATGTCGGCAGCCGAAGCCGAGAAATCGATCGGTTCTCGGCTGCTGCTGCCGCCATTCTCGTTGAGGGAATCGGGAAGTGAAGCGTTGCGGCTTCACTTCCCGGTTCCCTACTGCGCATGTGCGAGTCGTGCAGTGCAATGGGAATCGCCCGCGCTGTCTCTGGGACCGTGTGTGTCCCAGCAGGCAGCGCAGCAGGACAGGAAGAGGCATAGACTCCCGTGGGAGTCTATGCCCGGAAGTGGGTGCAAATAACTGTCTTAGACAGGTATCTGCACCCCCCTCCCCCCTGAAAGGTGCCAACTGTGGCACCAGAGGGGGGGAGGGTTACGATAAGCGGAAGTTCCACTTTAGGGTGGAACTCCGCTTTAAGGGTTCATGGATGCCCCCTAGCTGCAGCCAAAAGGGTCCCGAAATGACATTGCTGCAGATGGACATAGTTGACCGGATTCGGGGCCCAGTATCTCGGGGCCACTTGGTGCTAGGAACGCCAATTTGGTAGGCAAACCCAGTGGAACTAGCAATACAACATATCCAAAGATGGGGTTCCTAGCACCAATTGGCCCCGAGAGACGGGGCCGCAAAGTCGGTTCGGAAAATGTCAAGCAGAGAATGACATTTTCTGAACCGACTTTGGGGCCCCGTCTCTCGGGGCCACTTGGTGCTAGGAACCCCATCTTTGGATATGTCGTACTGTTAGTTTCACTGGGTTTTTAGGGATTTTGGTGATTGGGGTTCCTAGCACCAAGGGGCCCCAAAGTCGGGCCAGAAAATGTCATTCTCTTCTGCAGAAAAGTGCTTGACTCCAGTATAAGCCGAGGGGGGCACTTTCAGCACACAAAAAATGTGCTGAAAAAAAACGGCTTATACTTGAGTATATACGGTAAATCATTTCAGAACTTTTTCCACCTGTTAATGTAACTTATAAACTGTACTCAATTGAAAAACAAACTGAAAACTTTTAGGTGTATGGAAGTAAAAATAAAATAATGTAGTTGCATAAGTGTGCACGCCCTCTTATAACTTTGGATGTAGCTGTGTTCAAAATTTAAGCAATCGCATTCAAACTCATGTTAAATAGGAGTCAGTACACACCTGTCATCATTTAAAGTGCCTCTGATTAACCCCAAATAAAGTACAGCTTTTCTACTAGGTCTTTCCTGACATTTTCTTATGCTGGCCATACAAGGGTCAAATTTCGAAAGAACTTTCTTTCGAAAATCTTATCTAAGAATTTTCGTTTGTATTTCGCACCATTAGTGGGCTGCTGCAAAAGACGATTTTCGTGCGGCCATCAAATTTAAATATTCGGACATGTTGGAAAGTTCTTGAAAAAACAAAAGATTTTCTAATCAATGATGGGAGAATCGTGCGAGAAATGTAATCGGAAAAGAAATGCGCATGTGCAAGAAAAGAAAATTCCCGGAAAGAAAAGAAGATTCCCAGACACAAAAATTCTTTTCTGTAGGAACATGGGGTGAAATTGAAGGTTTGGTTGGTCGAATTTCGAAATCAATGGTGGCACCATCGGATCACAAAACGCACAAATTTTCTGATTTTCAAAAGAAATGTCTTTCGAAATTCGACCCGTGTATGGCCAGCATTAATCTCATCCTACACAGCAAAAGCCATGGTACGCAGAGTGCTTCCAAAGCATCAGAGGGATCTCATTGTTAAAATTTATCAGTCAGGAGAAGGGTACAAAAGAATTTCCAAGGCATTAGATATACCATGGAACACAGTGAAGGCAGTCATCATCAAGTAGAGAAAATATGGCACAACAGTGACATTACCAAGAACTGGACGTCCCTCCAAAATGTATGAAAAGACAAGAAGATAACTGGTCAGGGAGGCTGCCAAGAGGCCTACAGCAACATTAAAGGAGCTGCAGGAATATCTGGCAAGTACTGGCTGTGTGGTACATGTGACAACAATCTCCCGTATTCTTCATATGTCTGGGCTATAGGGTAGAGTGGCAAGACTAAAGCCTTTTCTTACGACTACATTTTGCAAAAACACACCTGAAGTCCCCCAAAAGCATGTGTGAAAATGTGTTATGGTCTGATGAAACCAAGGTTGAACTTTTTGGTCATTATTCCAAAAGATATGTTTGGTGTAAAAACACTGCACATCACCAAAATAACACCATACCCACCGTGAAGCATGGTGGTGGTGGCAGCATCATGCATTGGGGCTGTTTGTCTTCTGCTGGAACAGGGGCCTTAGTCAAGGTAGAGGAAATTATGAACAGTTACAAATACCAGTCAATATTGGCACAAAACCTTCAGGCTTCTGCTAGAAAGCTGAACATGAAGAGGAACTTCATTTTTCAGCATGACGGCGAAACAAAGCATACATTCAAATCCACAAAGGAATGGCTTCACCAGAAGAAGATTAAAGTTTTGGAACAGCCCAGCCAGAGCCCAGACCTGAATCAGATTGAAAATCTGTGGGATGATCTGAAGAGGGCTGTGCACAGGAGATGCCCTCACAATCTGACCGATTTGGAGTGTTTTTGCAAAGAAGAGTGGGCAAATATTGCCAAGTCAAGATGTGCCATGCCAATAGACTCATACCCAAAAAGACTGAGTGCTGTAATAAAACCAAAAGGTGCTTCAACAAAGTATACGTTTTAGGGGTGTGCACACTTATGCAACCACATTATTATTTTATTTTTTACTTCCCTTTACCTAAAAGATTTCAGTTTGTTGTTCAATTGAGTTGTACAGTTTA